>ONZH01015427.1:0-33223 GCA_900303285.1 Rhinella marina | reverse complement strand
CAATTTAAAATCAAAACAAAAAATTGCATCCATATCTCATTATCATAAATGGCATATCGCTCTGTCATATATCAATGATGGAAATAAGATATAGGCCCTGATTTATCACACCTTCACTCCAGAATTCTGTCTTCAAAAAGTCGCACGATAGGGCTTTTGCGACTTTTTTGCGCATTTTTTTGCGACTTTTTGCATGTGTACACCACTCACTCCAGTTTGTAATATGGGTGGAAAAGTGGGTGTGGTTAGCCATGTTAATGAGTTTCACTCCAGATTTATCATTGCGACTTTTTAAAAAAAGTCGCAAAATAGTCGCAATCTCACTCCAGGAGGAGGGTGGAGTAGGAAAAGTGGAGTAGCTTCTCTAGACAGAAGTGTTAGGTTTAAGGACAAGTCACATTTATCAAACAACCTGTGACGTTTGATAAATGTGGCAGAAAGTACTCCAACACAGACCGAAACAAAACTGACTTCAAATATTTTCCTAATGATAAATTCCCCCCATAGTGTCCAGATGAATGATATTGTTCCTTATATATAGATAATATGCGCTGGATGTTAATATGGAGTCTTTCCGCAATAATAACTGTAATGGAATTGGTTGAACTGGGGTTAGTAGTTAGTGCCACCTTGTTCCGGTATTAACTTACCCTCAGACAGTCAGCTGGGGTTAGTAATCATAGTAGTCCCCTCTTAGTAGAGGAAAGAATAGAGACAGTTTAGTACTTTACCCTCCTGTGATGCGGACAATCCTTCCTGTTTTGCAAAGTCTGCCGAATCCCCAACGCGGCGTCCCACGTGGTTACGGCGTATCGCAGATCTAGGCTTGTATTACCACATTAGTAGGTCCGGTCACGTGTTGTAATCATGTGACTGTCTCTCCGGTCACTTGGTGTATATGTCATCTGCTCATGTGACTGCAATTCACAGGTCCTGGAAGGTAAAGGATGAAGATACTGCAAATGCTCAAAGGTCCTGGAAGTTCAAAGGAAAATTCTCCAATACTCCTCAAGTTCCAATCGGATAGTTTGCCCGCAATAATTGTTGAATACACTTGTAAGCTGTAGGTATTAAATGCCGGCAGTCAATTTTTCAAATGTCTCCCTCTATGCACCAAACGCGTTTCGGAACTCTATGGTTCCTTCCTCAGTGGTCGAGGTTGACATGTGCATGTTCCATTTTTATTCTAGATCATTAATTGATTAATTGATGGGGCGGGTTCTGAGAGTTACCTCAAAGTATTCTAAAATATAAGGACCGGATTCTATTCATCAAATGGCAAAACTTAAATTGTAACACTTATATACAAAAATAAAGTTGATCTATTATTCGTAATTCACATAACTCATTAGATCTATTAAGGCAACCTATGATTTAGCAGAATACTTAGATTGATAATAAATTCAATAATATACTCATATTGTGGTATTGGTGCGGTTTCTGTGCGTTTTTTGTCATTCATGCTTTTTTATGAAAAGGTTCAAGCCTTTCTATTATTTACATCAACTACACTGCAAAATTCATCCAAATGTGTGAAAAATGCGGGAATACTGCGATGATATGAGAAGATGTGGGAGGTAGCCCGCTCAGAAGGGGGGGTCACCGTGCTGGAAAATAATTACAGCCGGACGGCGATCCCACATCCCCAGCGGGCAAACCAACCAATTCTCAGAGTCAAATTCTTCATAAAAAAACAAAAATTTCTAATTCCGCATTAAGACCCCTTGGAATCAATGTATCAAAATAAAAAATCATTTTGGATTCAGCCCTTGACATTTTTGCGACATGATTGCCACCTCTCCAAGATTGTTTAATGCGCTCCAAAGCTGCAAAACATAATTTTGAAGGGTCTTTGTCATGGTATTCCTTAAAGTGCTTGGAAACGGAATGCATTTCATAGCCCTTCTTAATATTCAGCATAAATTATGTTCAGAAATACGTGTCTTAAAAGTTCCTTTAGTCCGGCCAATATCATTGCCCCACGGTTGGGAGCAAGTCTGGTGCTTTGGCGACGTTATATTGATGACGTCATATTCATATGGCAAGATTCCTTAGAAGATCTAAACCTTTTTTTGGAGAGTATAAATACAAACGAAAGGAATCTTAGATTTACTTCATACATAAGCAATAAATCTGTGGAGTTCTTAGATCTAAAGATTGACGTCTCTGGAAATAATCTAATATGTAGTACTTATCAAAAAGAGGTGGCTAGAAATAGCTATATTCTGTTTTCTAGTGGCCATCTTACAAAGTGGCTTACAAACATCCCACTAAGCCAGTTTAGACGTCTAAAAAGGAACTGTACACTTGATACACAGTTTGAACAAGAAGCCAAAATTTTGACTGAACAATTTGCACAGAAAAAATACCCTACCCAAATCATAGATTCAGCATTAAGTAAAATAAGAGGGAAACCAAGACAGAGTTTCTTTAAAACTGAAAACGAAAATAGGATATGTAACGAAGAATTTAACACCAATAAACAAGATCAGGGAATTAGAATCATCTTGCCATATCAAGCACAATATAAACATATCGAAAAAATTGTTCAAAAATACTGGCACCATTTATTGGAAGATAAAATAGTCGGTTCAAACTTACCTGTGAAACCAATCTTTACATACACCAGGGCCCCAAATTTAGGCCTAAAGGTAGCTCCAACTACGACTAATCCCGGGACTAAGAAAAAATCCAGTTGGCTTGCAATGGAAGGCTTTTTTAGATGCGGTTTTTGCAGTAACTGCAAAACCACTAGTTTCCCCAAAAGAACGACAAGAGTTAGCTCCGTATATAATGAACACTCATATTCTATTAAGAGCACACTATCGTGTAATTCCACTGAAGTTATTTATATTTTAAGTTGTCCATGTCCTAAACAATATATTGGCCGGACTAAAAGAACTTTTAAGACACGTATTTCTGAACATATAAATAATATTAAGAAGGGCTATGAAATGCATTCCGTTTCCAAGCACTTTAAGGAATGCCATGACAAAGACCCTTCAAAATTATGTTTTGCAGCTTTGGAGCGCATTAAAAAATCTTGGAGAGGCGGCAATCATGTCGCAAAAATGTCAAGGGCTGAATCCAAAATGATTTTTGATTTTGATACATTGATTCCAAGGGGTCTTAATGTGGAATTAGAAATTTTTGGTTTTTTATGAAGAATTTGACTCTGAGAATTGGTTGGTTTGCCCGCTGGGGATGTGGGATCACCGTCCGGCTGTAATTATTTTCCAGCACGGTGACTCCCCCCTTCTGAGCGGGCTACCTCCTACATCTTCTCATATCATCGCAGTATTCCCGCATTTTTCACACATTTGGATGAATTTTGCAGTGTAGTTGATGTAAATAATAGAAAGGCTTGAACCTTTTCATGAAAAAGCATGAATGACAAAAAACGCACAGAAACCGCACCAATACCGCAATATGAGTATATTATTGAATTTATTATCAATCTAAGTATTCTGCTAAATCATAGGTTGCCTTAATAGATCTAATGAGTTATGTGAATTACGAATAATAGATCAACTTTATTTTTGTATATAAGTGTTACAATTTAAGTTTTGCCATTTGATGAATAGAATCCGGTCCTTATATTTTAGAATACTTTGAGGTAACTCTCAGAACCCGCCCCATCAATTAATCAATTAATGATCTAGAATAAAAATGGAACATGCACATGTCAACCTCGACCACTGAGGAAGGAACCATAGAGTTCCGAAACGCGTTTGGTGCATAGAGGGAGACATTTGAAAAATTGACTGCCGGCATTTAATACCTACAGCTTACAAGTGTATTCAACAATTATTGCGGGCAAACTATCCGATTGGAACTTGAGGAGTATTGGAGAATTTTCCTTTGAACTTCCAGGACCTTTGAGCATTTGCAGTATCTTCATCCTTTACCTTCCAGGACTTGTGAATTGCAGTCACATGAGCAGATGACATATACACCAAGTGACCGGAGAGACAGTCACATGATTACAACACGTGACCGGACCTACTAATGTGGTAATACAAGCCTAGATCTGCGATACGCCGTAACCACGTGGGACGCCGCGTTGGGGATTCGGCAGACTTTGCAAAACAGGAAGGATTGTCTGCATCACAGGAGGGTAAAGTACTAAACTGTCTCTATTCTTTCCTCTACTAAGAGGGGACTACTATGATTACTAACCCCAGCTGACTGTCTGAGGGTAAGTTAATACCGGAACAAGGTGGCACTAACTACTAACCCCAGTTCAACCAATTCCATTACAGTTATTATTGGGGAAAGACTCCATATTAACATCCAGCGCATATTATCTATATATAAGGAACAATATCATTCATCTGGACACTATATCTTATTTCCATCATTGATATATGACAGAGCGATATGCCATTTATGATAATGAGATTTCAATGCAATTTTTTGTTTTGATTTTAAATTGTATTTTAGTGATATATAAGCACTGTTGAAGTATTACTTTTTTTACTTTTTTTATATATTTTTTATATTTTATATTTTTTCATTAAAATATTGGTTTATTTATGGTATTCGGATATATTGTGTGCCCTCTACTTTTACAATCTATGTTTTATATGTGTTCATTCCACTATTATCTACACATCTAACTTGTTTATTCCATGTCTAGGAAGCACAGAGAATTTAATATACAGTTGTAATTGTTAAAAATGTGTACATTCCACCGTGATGTATATAAAAAAAACTGTTCATTCCATGTTCAGGAAGCGCAGGGAAGTTTATATACCTTTTTCCATTTTTTTACCAATGTAAAACATTGTTCATTCTTTTTCTTCATTCCTCTTCTTCATTCTTTTTAGTATGTCCCCAGTTCAGGAGTACCCCCTGCTAGGGGAAGGGTGTGCAGGCCCCTGCCAGCCAGAGCAGGTAGATAAGTCTGACCAAGGAGGAAAGTGCAGCCGTTGGAAGAAATCTAAATTTACAGAAAGTTTGTTAGCATAGCAGAGAACTACAGAGATATAGCAGAAGATTTTGCCTGCCAAGTTTATATGCTAAAACCTGCTAGAAGCCAAGACAAAGTTAGAAGTTTGTTATTTGGATGCAAGTCTACCTAAGTAAAGCTGCGTTTGGATTTCACTACAAGGTTTGGACTCATTTATTACTACATCCCTCAATTATTCCCCCTAATTATTGCATCCGGAGCCAAAGCCTGGGGTCCAATCATTTCCGGGTAGGAGCACTGTGACACCGTGACACACCAGAGACATTTTAGGCCACACAATATACCACTCTGCATTCCTACATCTGGGACGTGCGTAGCAACATTCTTAGCGGGCCCTGGAGGGAGGCTGCCTGTCGCAGATGTCACCCAGAAACACCCTAACACTTGTTTCGCAGTTGCTTCCTCCAAGGGTCAGCGACTGTCAAATATGTGTCAGGGTGTTTCTGTGCGTCATCCATTTAGCTGGCATTTATTTAATATTGTGTGTGGGTTTATATTACCATTTTGGTCCTGTAATTGGCAATCTGTGTTTTTGTATATATTCAGTAAACTAGTTCATGAAGTCAAAATTTCAAGCACAAGCTTTAAATACAATAATACAATAAATTTCTCTATATTATCCCACAATTGGTCCAATGAAGACATCTAGAGCTCTGTGCAGTACACTGATCCCACTCAGGAACTGGCAAATGCAAAAGATACTTCAAACTAGGTGATGTTAGGATATATACTACATCCAAGACAGTATACAGTATGCTGCTCTTACAACAATAAGTCATTTTAAAAACATACTGTATTTTTCGGCCTTTAAGGTGCATTTTTTTCCCCAAAAAAGTGTGTGGGGGGTGTCAGTGCATCTTATATAGCGAATATTAATGAGTTTTTCTATAATGGAAGAGCTCATTAGTACAGTAGGATTGGGGAGCGGTGAATACAGCACTCCCTTTTCTGGCTCTGTACTCACCACTCAATGGTCTTCGTCACCGCTGCATGCTGTGCTGTGATCTTCGCACAGCGTGAGGATATCAGAATGCTCTGTGACGTCATGCTGTGCAATGTCGGGTCACAGCACAGCAGGAAAAGCAATGGATGTCCCCAGCAGTGGCGGCGTCTGGAGCAGGAGAGATGAGTTGATTTATTTATTTTTGTCTGATCTGAGGTCTGATTAACATTGGGGGTCTGATTAACCATGGGGGCCTGATCTGAGATCTGAATAACATTGGGGGTCTCATATGAGATCTGAGTAACATTGAGGGTCTGATCTGAGGTCTGATTAACATTGGAGGTTTTATGAGGTCTGAGTAACAATGGGGGTCTGATCTGAGATCTGTTTAACATTGGGGATCTGACTGAGGGTCTGAGCTGAGGTCTCATTAACATTGGGAGTCTAATTGTGGGTCTTAACTGAGGTCTGATCAACATTGGGGGTCTAATTGGAGGGTGTGATGAAAAATATTTTTTCCTCTAAATCCTAGGTGCTTCCTATAGGGTGAAAAATATGATAAATATAGTCGAATAGGAAGAGAACAAAAATTATATACTCTACTGTATACGCTGTACAAATAAGAAACAATACAAAAAGTCACCTTATATACCAATTACTCACATTGTGTATATACCAGTTTATGAACATTTTAAAATTTATATTCAATTTCTATACAGTATGTGCAAATGATTTTTCCATAAAACGTGATTATGATAAGTGAAATTCCACTTTCATCAGACAACATGCTGGCTATTCATCCGTAGTTATTTTACTGTATAGATAAGAAAAACTTGCTTTCTATTCTGCTAAATCACTTACAACAAATTTTAAGAATTTTATGGGGTGTTAGATGACTAAATGGAACCATCATCACTTGCTGTATGAAGAAAGCACAGGAAAAAAAATCAGCTTTGCAGGAACTAAGTGAAAGAGCTAAGTATATACCCACTGTGAAAACTGATTGAATTTTCACTCCCTTCTATGTCAGGAAAACTGATATTTAAAGACACATAGGAGAATCTTGTCCAAAAGAAGCAATCTTCATCTAAATATACAAATTTAATCTCATTACATTTCTAGAATAAAGGTGCAGTTACAGTATTATTGCTACTTGCTAAATAACTCATAATAGAATGCTAGTTAGGGAGAGTTCACAGCATGATTAATTTTCTGTTCTTCTGATCCATCATAAGAACAAAAAAAACAGGAATCTGTAAAAAAACAGATCCTGTGCATCAGTCCTGTTGACCCATTTCTGTCTGAGATCCATTTTTTTTAGATGGAAAAAAGTCCTGCTTGCAGGAATTTTTTTCTGTCTAAAAATTACTTGCCCATGGTGTGAAACAAATCAACATGTACCAAATTTACCAAACAGTTTTGTAGAAGGCAGTGTGTGTGGAACCACTATACCAACTAACTGGTTTGGCTTTGGGTTACTCCTAAGGACATTATCCTGATGGTCCCCTGGTTTTCACCCTTCACCTCCTATAAAGGGATCTAGTCTTTTTTTGCAGGAGAGCCACCAGGCTGCTACATTTTTACATAGTCTTGATGTAGATGGCAGCTGACCCATGGGGATGAGCAAAGCACAGAGGGATCAGGCAATATTTGTAGTCAGTAGAAGGCAGGGCAAGCAGAATTCATGCATATCTGTAAAACAATCAAAGATCAGGAATGGCAGCTGATGTTCAATACAGTAGACAGGCAAAGGTTAGGGCAGGAAGTGGAGTATCAAAATCGGTTAACAGAGAGAGGTTCAGTACATAGGCAGACAAACAGGATAGCACATCTTCACTGGTGCACCTAAGCTATGGCACCCTCCCACTGGGGACAGCATCTTAAATATCCAGGGACCTCCAGCCATAGGCTAGGAAAGAATTAGGAAGTTTATGCACTGGCCTTTTAACACTCAGGGAATGTGCATGTCCTACAGGTGGGTAGAGAGGGCCAGAGCAGAACAAGACCCGGGTGGCTGGGCCTGCTGTGGGCGAGGAAGAGGAGGAGCAGTGGGACCAGGTTGCTGTGTAGGGTAGGACAAGTATTGTCAGCAAGATGGTGCCCATGCCTGACCAGAAGTGAGCACAAGCTTCCAAACTAACATATTTTAAAGCAATAAGTTAAAAACAGTAAGTGAAAATATTTGTGATTTCACAAGAGAACCTGTCACCAAGAATTGCAGTGCAATCTGTAGACAGAATATTATATGGCAGGAGGAGCAGGGCAGATTCAGGTATAGTTTTGTGGGAAAAGATTTAGTAAAATTTGGATTTTTCTGCATTTAAACATTGGCTCTTTCTATATCTAAGACTAGGGGTGAGCAAATCAAGCTCATTCAATCAATAGATCCAAAGTCGATGTGTTCCAAAACTTTGTTTTAATGCTGTACAGAGCCCTGTCTCTGTACAGCATTAAAATGTATATGCTTTGTGGAGGCGAAATTTGTCCGAAGTCACGAAGGACTGCGGCCAATAACTTTGAGCTTCTATTCCAAGACTTTAAAATAATTTTAAAACATGAATCCTAACTCGGCTTCGGTACTGAGAAGACGACTTCAGATGCAAAACATTTTTTTATGTTTGAAAATCGATGGCCGAAGTCACCAGACTTCAGTGATAAATTTCACCTTGTGGGGGCCCACTCATTCTAATGGCGTACAGAGACGGATTTCTGTACAGCATTAAAATGAAGTTTTGAATGAATTGACTTCAGATCTTGGATCCAAAGCTCAATTCGCTCAATACTACATGTGACCAACAAAAGTGACATTACTAGCCTAGGAAGAGATCTCCGCATTAGTTAAAGGGGTTTTAAGTTAGGGGAGTTAAGTATTTATGGCCTATCCTCAGTATAGCTCATCAATATCTGATTGGTGAGTGTTTCACTATTGGCACCCCCTGTGATCAGCTGTTTGAAAAGGAGACACTTGTAGCCATGACAACAGTACTGCTCGGGCAAATATAGTGGATGGAATCATGAGTGTGGGCAAGGATCCCATTAAATGTATCAGAGTCTGGGAAAAGTGGCTGAGAGTATGATGACTATGATGATGATTGTAGGAGGAGGGTGGTGACGGCAAAAAAGAGCCAACGTACAGTCAAAACATTGAAAACTACTGCAAGGGCCAGATCTGATTCTACTGTGGTCAGTTCAGGAACAGATAATGCTGTTTGTACAGATTCAAAATGTCTCAGACGTAGGACAATTTCGGCAGGTGGTGACTTTATGTGGGTATCACCCATATAGGAATATTTCTTCACAGTGACTTCATTCATAGTTCGTTAATCACAAATGTAGCAACTAAAGCTTGCTTTAAATACCTGAACCACCTCTCTGTTTTCAGTCTATCAGCTGGGCCACATCCACAAGCAGTAAAGTGTAATTGTTGTCATCATCATCAGCTACTGCTTTTCCTTCTCAGACTACTTCTCCTCTTTGTCCTCCACTCTATTGCCAGAATTTCCACTGTATGGCAAGATGCGCACCACCATGGACACATGGAGCAACTGTTACAGCCACGGACAGTATATGTCTTTTATGGCCTATTGAGTCAATGTTTTTAGTGGCGGTGTTGATGCTGCACCACAGCAAGGAGGCCAGATGCTATTGACACCTCTACAGTTGTGCTGGTCTGCATTCCACCTCTGTGCTTATCCATCTCTTCCATCACCTCAATGGACATCCTCCCATCCCTAACAGAAACAGGGTAGAATGTTGCTTCCACTCCCTGTCCTTCCTTTCATATGTGTAAATTTAAGAGTCTTTCTATTGATGAGCTTGGTTGAGAGTATCCACACAGTCGATCAGTTGCCATTATGCATCAAGCAGC
This sequence comes from Rhinella marina, assembly GCA_900303285.1. Lineage (NCBI taxonomy): Eukaryota > Metazoa > Chordata > Amphibia > Anura > Bufonidae > Rhinella > Rhinella marina. Next base: position 23,440 of record ONZH01015427.1, on the reverse strand, counting down.
AAAATTTCCTGATGCATGGCTCCTCACGAACAGTGGCAGGAGTAAATTGGTTGAGCTGCAATTGGGGGATAAAACTTATTCTACCTACTTGACGCACAGCATTACTTTGGTGATGCAGCGCTTTTGAAGAAATTGTTATGCATATAAGAGAGCCCTCCTAGACTTGCAGCAACAGAATGGTCTGTCTTTGCATAGCTTCATCTCTGATGTTCCATTTAGCTGGAATTTCCTCTTGCATATGGAAGACCATATGTACGAGCATCTTGGTACATCATGCACCAGGAAGCAGGAAGCATGTGTTATTCAGAGGTGTAGCTAGGCTTTCCTGCACCAGGGGCAAGGATTCAAATTTGCATCCCCCCCCCATACCCTGCCCCCCCTCCCCCCAACTTATATAAAAAGATGGCAATTAAGCGCCGCGGCAAATGGATTGGGCAGTCCTCTAACTCTGCCCAATCCATAGCTACACTCAACCAGTCCCACCTAACATCTATCACAGGATACACGGCGGTACCAATACACCTTGCTATAAATTAAAGAACCAGCTGGTCCTACCTCATCCAGGATGTCATTGGCGTCGTCGTGATGTCCGCTGGATCCGGATCAAGGTTCCTGAGGTGATAGAGAAAAAAGAATAATCACATAAGGAAGTGATGGTGACTGCCCCTGGTAAATACCTATCAGGGGGCGATGTAAGACCGAGCCGTCCCAATGTATAACAGGGTAATATAGGGAATTTTCCCTTAGTGCCGCCACACAGTACTAATACTTACATTGTGGCCCCTTACAATAGTTATGTCCTCTTTATGGCCTCTCACAGTATGTATGCCCAGTTTATACCCGCTCACTGTAGTTATGCCCAGTTTATACCCGCTCACTGTAGTTATGCCCAGTTTATACCCGCTCACTGTAGTTATGCCCAGACACATGCCCCTCACAGTAGTTATGCCAGATTAATTATATTACCCCTCACTGTAGTAATGCCAGATTAATTATATGCTCCCTCACAGGTGCCCCCTCACTGTAGTAATGTGACATTAATATATGCTCCCTCACAGGTGCCCCCTCACTGTAGTCTTGCCCCCTTTTTTTTTTGAGAATCTTTATTTTCAGTTTAATGATACACAAAAGTCAGTGAAGTAACACCAAGTGAGCAAATAAGTAAAACAAAACAGAATAAAGTAAAACATAACAATAAGCTCCACTCATTATATCAGATACAATATATCAGGTATATCTTACAAGCCTGCAAAAGATGTAAGAAAAGCCACATTGACATGTAATAATTGCGTACGCTTCAGATGCCTGCAAATTGAGGTAAAACAGTAAGAAATCTCCTCAAAGGTTTAAATATGGACACTCTTATACCACTCTTATACCACTCTCTCCAAGGATCCCATAATTGAAGAAACCTATCATGGGAGAGAGCCTCCCAACTAGAGAGCTCCTCCATCCGATAGATCTCTTGGACCCTATGTCTCCACTCCTCCAAAGACGGCGGGGCCTCGTCAAGCCAGTGTAGCGGGACAAGAAGTTTTGCTGCCATAAGCAACAAGGAGGGTAGGTGACCTTTTTTAATTGGACACGAAGGGGTAGGAAGGTTGAGCAACACCAAAGATGGTGAAAAGGTGATCTGCAATGAGCAGATGTCATTAATGGTCTGCTCAATGTCCCTCCAGTAGCTAGCGATTATGGGGCATGACCACCATATATGCCCTAACGTACCTATTGCTTTGTGGCACCTCCAGCATTCACTACGAAGAACAGGATCAATCTTATGTAGCTGTTCTGGTGTACAATACCACCTAGTAAGACGTTTATACGCGTTCTCCTGCATCCTGATGCACCCAGAAATGCCATGAGAATTGGCCAGTATTAATTTAGTGTCAGTTTCCGAAAATAGAAGGTTTAATTCTTTTTCCCATTGTTTTATAAATGGGGGCTTATCAGCTGCACCACGTTCCAAAATCTTCCTGTAGAATAGAGAGATCAAGCCTCTATTTCCTCTACCAGAAGCAAGTCTTGCCCCCTTTTGCCTCGGCTCCAGTCTTTATGAAATAAAAAAAAAACAAAATACATACTTACCTGCTTCCCTGATGACGCTCTCCCTCACTGACATTGTGCAGCTGGCTGTGCCGGAGGCCCATTCCCGGGCTTTCAGCGCTCCTCCCACAGCCGGCAGCGCAATGTGCCGCCTGCAGGGGGAGTGCTGGAGCTTGTTAGAACAGTGAAGCAGGGAGAGGAGAGGCCTCCCTGCTTTACTATGTAAATGAGCCGCACAAGAACTGCCGGGCGAGTGCGCCCCCCCGCCTCTGCACCCAGGGCACATGTCTCACCTGCCCCCCCCCCTCGCTACGCCCCTGTGTTATTTTAAGCTGAGGCAGTTGCAACTCAGGAAAGATTGTTGCATATTCAGACTCATAAATGATGCCACCAGATTTGTGAGAAGGGACATCAGGTGGCAACAATAATGTCATGCCCCTGATATTTATATTAGAGCAAATGCTTATGCTGATGCAACATTGAATGGTGAAAGAAAATGAGCTTACACATCTTGCTAGATATCCTGTGGCTGTCGGGGACCCACACAGATGAAGTGCCCCAGCAGAACAAGCAGAACACCATTCTGTGCAGGGCTGTGAAAGAGTGTGGTTAGGTGTTACAGTGTCTGCCAGAAAAAAGGTCTTAGGTAGTCAGGGAGAGTGAAAAAAACAATCTGGGACAGTCAGAAATCAATCAATCAAGCTTATTGCCAGGGAAAGTGAAGAGAAAGTCTAGAATTGCAAAGAAGAATTGTTTGTGTTGTGTACAATAGAGTACAATAGAGAGAAGCATTGCAGCTGACAAACAGGGAGAGAGGAGACATTTACATATTTTCAGTTTCCACATGGTTGGAATTTACATTTTTGGGGGGATTATTAAATGTAATTAAACCAGCATATATAGGTAATTACTACAAGACACAAGGTATAGCTGCAATCTACCTGTGTGTATTAACTTGAAATTGAGCATCAAGCCTCAGCCATCCATTTCCGTATTTTCAGTTTCCACGCAGTTGGATTTTAAATGTTTTTGGGACTTGTTGAATTTAATTAAGTCTGCATATAGGTGATCAACACCAACACATAGGCCAACATACAAAAGTATCTGTGAGGGATAACAAATTTAGGCCTAAATCAGTTTCCTTTTATTTCTGTGTTCGCAAACACATTTCCAATTTTTAATTTTTTTTTTTTTTAATTGGGGACTGACTATATCCAAACTAGCAGCATATATATGTGATCACACGTTTTTAATTTTTTTTTTGTGGGGGTTGTTTATATTCAGACTAGCAGCATATAAATGTTTACTATACTAAGACGTAGGGTGGTGCATAACATTATCTGAGAGACCAAAAAATTTCCAGACTACTGAAGAATTCCAAATGAAAGACCCAGAGCCAAAATGTGGGTAGTAGCAACATCATGTATCCGGCCAGAAGTATTGGTAGTAGTTGGAGGCCTCAGTTGTCCTTGCTGGCTTTGGAAATGCGCAAAATTATATTTGAGGAGAAAGAGGATGAGATAATGGATTGGATGGCTCACTAGTCTTCTAAGTCACAGCAGGATGACGTAGGGGTGACTTCAAAGTCTGACACAGTGCCATGGAGCCAGAGGTCACAGCATTCCTCCTGCTCCTCCTCCTTGCAGCCCCAAAGAAGGATTTCAGATGAGTCCTCCCATTCTTCACTGCTCCTTCCTAGAGGGGCGCCTTCCTTTTTCCTAAGAAATGGCAAGGAAACCTCACCACACCCTAAGACGGATAGTCAAGAGAGTCTCCCCATTGCCGACTTGTATGAGAGCCTTCACCATTTGGACCCTGAGGAGGAGGTTGGGGAGGAGGATAGTGACCCCAGGCATACCTTTGTAGATGGTGGTAGTAATAGTGGCACATGTAGCCAAAAATTGATGGTGGGGGTAGCAATAATGGGAGTCGAGGAAAATGTAGAGCAGGAGAGGGGGACCTAGGAGCCCATCATGATATCTCATGGTCTGATAAAAGTGGCAGAGAGGGGGAAGAATCAGATGACGATTTTGTGCTGGACAGGACCTGTGAGGCGGATCAGGGTGCTGAGGAGGAGGCAACATCAGTTGAGAAGGGCGGAGGTGGCAGCAATAAAGAGCAGAGGCCACATACCTCCCAAAGAACAGTCACAGCCTTGTCTGCGTCTTGATTTGGTGATGCCGCTGATGCTGTGGGTAGGTTAGGCCCAAAAGGTGCCAGAGCTAAGCTCAGCTTGGCTGCCTGAAGCTCTGTGCGAACAACTCCCATATGGGGCTTTTTCTCCACAAGGCGGGCACACAAAACCACAGTGGTGTACAAGATCTGCAGGATAAAAATAAGCAGTTCAAACACAATTATATGTAACAGAAGATGAAGATGAGGAGCTGCCACTGCAAAAGGAGAAGAGCCAAAGGTGGAGGAGTAACAGGATGATGATGAGGATGGCACCAGCCAAGAAACCGAATTGTCTCAGTGGGGGGGCGGAGCCAGAAAGGAGTTACTCCTCTGGCATGCTGGCCATAATGGCCACCTGTATGCTTAATCAGTAACAGGTGCATCATTAACATCAAGCAGTCTGATGACGGATAGCCTTGCCTTTACTACTAGGGCAAAATGGGGGAAGGTTTTCCTCTGGCAGAAAGGGAGGACAAATTACGTTACTACAACACTGAGTACACATCTTGCCGCCAGTGTTTCTGAAAGTGAGGTCCCTCTCTGCCCCCTGAAGAGTCACTCCTCCTGTCACCACGAGCAGTAGAAGCCACAGCAGCCATTTCAGTCTCATCAATATGATGGAGTAGTTTTTCCACATGTTGCGCCAAGCTGAGGTCAGTCAGCAAGCTGACAGCTCCCGCCTCAACGCCCAGGTTCAGGCCTACCTAAACTATGGCCAGTCTCTGTCGCATATCCAGTTCCCTGACCCCATGGATTTCTGTGCAGGCAGACTGGAACAGTGTCCAGAACTGGCACTCTCTATTTTCTTTGTTTCCCCGGCCTCCAGTGTCATCTCTTAGAGGGTTTTCAGCACAACAGCAGTGTGGTGACACCCAAATGGACCAAGTTGTCCTCCGCTATTGTACAAAACATCACTTTTATCAAAATGAACTAAGCCTGAATTCAGGAGTATTTTCACATTCCTCCGGTTGATTCCAATGTATAAACCTCGCCAACGCCCCCTTGCTGGCGGTGGCCCATCTTGCCACTGTTGCTGTCTGTCTGCCTAATTATCACTTTCTGTATGGCTGCAGCTGCTGCTGTGGCCTGGATCATGCTACTAATGCCTTGAAATTGTCAGTTTATGTGTTTCCAGTTTCCACACGGTTGAAATTTTAAAATTCTGTATCTTATTTCTTACAGATAAAAAATTATTGAAAAAATTGAGAAAAATTAAAAAAATACATTTTGGTGGCTAAATTTCTTTAAGTCGCAGCATAAACGCAGGGCCAGTTTTAGACAAAATGTGGCCCTAGGCAAACTATTCTTCACCCTCATGGCCCCAGAATACGTAACATGCCCCCTCCCCTCACAGCATTGAGTTCCCCTCACTCATGGCATCTGAGAAAGTGTTAAAAACCGTAAGCGTGGGATTCCTCTTCAGGCACGCTTTCCCCCAGCGGAGATTGTATAAATTGTTCTATAAATAAGGCACAGCCTGTACTAGACTTCCAGACTCATTTTTAGTATATTCCAGTTCAGGCCACTAGATGGCAGCACTGAACTGTGATATAGTGATGTCTATATACACTAATGGATCAATTTACATCTCATGATTGTAAGTTGTGGTCCACTTGGTGGACTTAACAAAAAATAAAAAAATAAAAAAAAGTTTTGAAAATATAAAAAAAAAACATTTAAATGAATCCCATTCCCCAAAATAAAAAGAAACCAAAAAATAGCATTATCGGCATCGCCGCATGCGAAAACACCCCTACTATTAAAATATTTAAAAAGTTAGCCCATATGGTCAATGGCATAACAGAAAGTTTTTAAAAAAAGATTCACATTTTTTACTCACTTTATCTCCCAAGAAAATCGAATAAAAAGTAATCAAGTCATACACACCCCTAAATGGTATTGTCAAAAACAACAGATCGTCCCGCAAAAATTGAGCCCCCACACATCTCCGTAGACATAACTATAAAAAAGTTATGAGGGTCAGAATATCACGATGAAAAGAAAAAAAATAATTTTATATGAAGTGAGTCCTGATGAGGCTTAGCTTGCTGCAGTGAGTGGGCCTATAGACATCCTGAGCGGGGGTGCTGTTAGGGTTGCCACCTTTCCCAACAAAAATTACTGGTTACGCAAGTTAAAAAGGTTGGTGTGGGTTAATACAGGTGTTATTTGATCATATTTTACGTTTTGCTCCATTTTTTTTCCGAATAAAATCAAACTTTTCACTGTTGGGGACATCCTTTGTATTTAAGTTTTATTTAGCATCTATTTTTAAAATGTTTCTATGGGGATTCGAACTCACAGCCATCTACATTAAAGGCAAAAACCTTAACCACTGGGCTATAGAGCTCAAGACTAAGTTGTTGCTCAATGGTTAAGGTTCTTGCCTTTAATGTAGATGGTTGTGAGTTTGATTCCCCACAGAAACATTTCACAAATAGAGTCTAAATTAGACTTATATACACAGGATTTTCCCAAGCATAGCGACCATGCTTGGGAATACCCCTTTCATGTTCATAACACTGACTCCATATATGGACACAGCCATATATGGACTCAGAGCAGGGACTCTTAAGCTGGAAATTCCCCACTCTGAAGTCCCGATCTGCTGGGACTGAAGCAGGGGGCCCCTTAGAGAATTGGGGCCCTGGCCAATTGCCCAAATTGCCCCCCTTAACACCTGCATAAACATATGTCACACCGACATTTTATCACAGTCAAGGCAATGCTAGGGCTGGCATCATGCCCCTAATGCCTGAGGGTCAGTTACATGTATTCACTTTCCACATGGTTGAAATTAAAGGAAAAATTGGCTTCTCTGTTAAATTATTTGGAAGGTGCACTGGCGCCGCATAATTTTAGTGGATTACTGCATTAATACTGCCATTTTCTCACAGTCCATATAAAGCTGGAGCCTGCTGTGCATCATGCCACTGCCACTAATTCCTGAGGGTCAGTTCTGTATACTCACTTTCCACATGGTTCAAATTTATAAAAACATTTTTTTTAAGGAGCAGCATAAATGTATGTGATTACTATATTAATACAGAAATTTTCTTACAGTCCAGGTAGGCTGAATGCGATGAATAGACCTCTCCTTGTTGCCAGTGCGCCATCTTGCCACTCTTGCTGTTTGTCTGTTTGCCTACCTACCATCACGTTCTGAAGAGGTGCTGCTGCTGTTCCCTGAAGTCAATTTTGTTTTTCTCATAACACCATGTGTGTTTAAACACCATCTGTCCAATTTTTGGAAACTTTATGAAAAAGCATGAGACATACGTCGATGTGTCTTTTTTAAACACACTCTATGTTAATGCTGTCAAACGTGCGTTTATCCATAGCTATGTATGTTAATGTCACTCAGACATCATTTACTATTGCTGTAATTGCGTCCCAGGGGAGGGGAAAAAATTCCTAAAAAAATAAATCAAAACAGAAAACAACTTTTCCTAAAAATTATGAGTTCTATGAGACTAGAATGGGTTATATATCAATTTTCAGGGCAACTGGAGCAACTTTGGTTCGTCCTGAACCAAACTTTTTCAAAAATTCGGCAATCTGGATTCGAAACGAATCTTAACTGGTTCATTCATCTCTTCCCCCAATAAGTGATAATTTTTGGAACAATTTTAATTTTCAGAAGCATACTAAATCAGACAAAGGTATGTATTTCTACCCAGGCTTTTTGTTACCACCAGCTACCATACTTTTACTCATAGTAATATATGTAATTGTCATTTTAACATTACTAAAACTGTCTAGGTATTAAAGAGATGGAAAGCGGTTGAATACACTACCAGAAGACAGCAGAGTGTCACACATATCATTTCAGGGTAATCCGTTAGAATCGGAGAAGAAAGAAATGTTCAGAAATTCTCTTATTTCTACAGGTACTAATAAAATTGAATGTAATACAGCTGGTTCTAACAGAAAATCCAGTATTAGGGCTCATGCACACGAATGTATGGGGCCGCATGCACTACTTTTTTGCGGTGCGGAGGCATGGCTAGAAACACCACGGAAGCACTCCGTAGTGCTTCCGTGGTGTTCCGATTTGTGCCTCCATTCCGCATCTCAGGGATTGTGGACTCATTCAATTGAATGGGTCCGTGATCCGTGATGCGAAGTTTATGCGGGCCGCAATATGGCCACGGCCGGGCAACAGTCGTGTGCATGAGCCCTTAGGCTGATTTTACAAGTTCAGGTTTTGATCAGGTTTTCAGTTGCAGGTGTGGATCATAAAAGCATAATTTTGAGAGAAAGGAAATATAACAGGCAGATTACACAGGTCAACAGCATTTTTGGGGCCAAAGATATTTCAACGAATTTAGGGTAACTTTGGGGTGCTGATTCTGAATATGTCATCAGTTTTGCCAGATTGGCTCAAGTTTTTGAGATTTTTCGTGAAATGTGTAAAAAAAAAGACGTAATTTGCTACACGCGCATTAACTTTATTGATATTGTCATGAATACAATAAATTTAACAAAGTAAATGTTGATTTTAGTTTATTTTAACTAGTTTTAGAAAGTAATCTTCAAAAATGAACAAGACATGAAAGATAGGAGACATTTAATCGCTGGAAAAGCGCTTTTTATATGATTTTCTTCTATGTGAGCTATTCGGGCAGTCACGCTGTAGATTCCAGCAGTAATCAGCCATCATATGTCTGTCCCATCTGCCTTGGTACCTTTCCTCCATCACCATAATATCCTGATGAAATCTCTCCCCTTGTTCTTTGCTAAAATCTCCAAGGTTTTCTGGAAATCTGTCCAAGTGACTGTGAAGATAATGCAATTTAATGCTCATGTGTACACCCAGATTTCTAAATCTCAATAGCATGTTTTGTACCAGTTCTTCATAATTGTCTGCCTTTTTATTTCCCAAGAGGTTCTTCACTACCAACACAAAACTACACCATGCAGCAGCTTCAATGTCATTCATTTCCTTAGGAAAATTTGAATCTTTAATGAGTTTCCGAATTTGAGGACCATCAAAGATTCCTGCCTTCAGTTTTTCGCTACTAAGACCAGGGAAAGATCTGCAGATGTACATGAAGCAATTACCATCTTTGTCTAATGCCTTTACGAACTGCTTCATTAATCCTAACTTTATGTGAAGTGGTGGTAGAATGATTTTTTCCCTGTCCACCAAAGGTTCGTTCACTATGTTTGATGCTCCTACTGTCAAGGTGTCCCTTGGAGGCCAATTCAGTTTCTCCCAGTGCTGATGTTTTGCTCTACTATCCCACATGCAGATGAAGCAAGGATACTTTGTGTATCCACTTTGCTGTCCAAGTAAAAAGTTGACCATTTTTAAATCAACACATATCAGCCACGAATGTTCATGGTAGCACAGTTTCTCCAAGACCATTTTGACATTTTTGTATTGTTCTGCAAGTTTAGTTGAGTGAGCTACTGGAAGAGATGCACACTGATTGCCATTGTTCAACAAAACACATTTCAAACTCCTTTTAGAACTATCTATGAAAAGCCTCCAGTCTTCAGGACGATATACTTGTAAACCCATTTGCAGCATCAGGCCAGGAATATCCTTACAATATACAAGTAGGTCATCTTCACAGAAAAATTGAAGAAGTGCTTCTTCTCTGGTCCTGTAAGATGTAATTTTAGTTCCAGGCGTCAGACAATTTTTTTCACTTAGCCTTGAAGCTAAAAGTTCGGATGCACTTTTTGAGAGGTTGAGGTCTCTTATTAGATCGTTGAGCTCTCCTTGGGTAAATTGCGTAGGTGTTCTGAAACTTCCTTCATATTCTGGTTCACTTCCAGAACTAATGCTTAGCTCCATACCCTGCATTTCATCATCATCAGGTGGGGGAAGGTCAGGTAACATGGTAAACACAGGTACAGGCACATCTTCACAATGAGGGACAGGCCTTCTTGCAGATTCCATGTTAGGATACTCCCATTTTCGTTTCTTATGCTTATTGAATCCTTGCACTTGCACTGCACAGAAATAACAGTCATCATGATGATTTTTTTGCTCTCTCCACACCATTGGAACACCAAATTTGAAGCTTTTTCTTTGTCCTTTGCTCCATTTTCGTAATAATTCGATACATGCTTTGCACACTATGTGTGGTGCCCAAGACTTGTCTTGATCCCCAAGCATAACCCCAAAATAGGCCAAATACACTTTTTTTATGAAGTCTGTTATGTTTCTTCTATGTTTTTGCAGTGTATATTCACCACAAATGTAACAGAATGAGTCTGGATCGTTAAGACAACTTCTTCTTGATGAGTTCATGCTTTTCACTGGAAAACAGACAACAACATAAAGTTAGTGCAAAAATCAAGCTATGAACAAACTTTTAGAACACTAATTAACAAAAAACTATATTGAGAACTGCTCAGTTCAAGTACTAATCCAAAGAAATTAATGAGATGATGCGTCGCATTTACCAACAAGTGCTATAAATAAGATACCAAAAATCTCAAAAACTTGAGCCAATCTGGCAAAACTGATAGCATATTCAGAATCAGCACCCCAAAAATACCCCAAATTCATTAAAATATTTTGGACACCAGTACATTTTTTTTTTTTTGTTGACCTGTGTTATATGTCTCTTCCTTTGTTAATCCATGCCTGGTTTTAACTTCAAAATTGTATCATGGTACTTATTATACATAGTCCTTTAAATTATATATAATCCAAATGACACTGGAGGAAGACAATATAGATCAGGACTGTATCAAAGCCAAGTACATATGCCACAAGATCAATATTAAGATTCTAGGTCTGCCAATGCTTCCTTTACCCTATCCTAGTATTATTTTCATAGCCAAATGGGAATATCCCTTTAAACTCACATGAGGGAGAAAAATTCATTAGTAAACAAATATTAATAAAATATCATTTTTTCAGGTACCACAATCTTATGGGCCCCTTAAGTTCAAAAGGCCCAGCAATATTCCCCCATTGTCTGAGATGACACAACCCCTTTAAGGGTTAAACTGTGCCTGGTCAGCACAAACTCACTGGAAGAGTGTCCCTGCACTGAACCCTACGATGATTGGTTGTTAGACTTGGAGCATGTGAATTTGAGCTATAAAAGAGCAAGACAAGCTGGTTGAGGTTTTGGTTGCAGTTGGAAATGGAAGATTCCTCCCTACTTTGCATCGGTGCATGCTTTATTAAAGGGAAGGGTCACCTAGCTATAAGGCTGGGTGGTAGGTTTACTTTAGTTCAGCTTATTTGTTATTTAGCTTGAGTCAAGATGGTTGAGCTATGTTAATGGTTGCATTATTATAAGCCCTTCATAAAGCACTACGGTCTATTTGTCTAAACTTTCTTCATTAATGATTAATGAAAAAAACATGAATGAATGAGAGCAAAAGTAATTGATGAAAATCAACTTTAGAGTATACAATAGTTTATGGCACATCCTCAATCAACCAGATCTGTATACCGCACCATGTCTGAACGACATACTCAGGCTGATCAAGAACCAGAGCAGGTGAAGGTCTATATACAGGCCTTCGAAAAATATACACTGACCTAAAGGGGATCTCCAGGAATTATTTAAAATGGCTGCCAGCAACCAGTCCTAGAATGTGAGCAGGACTGGTTGCTTCCATTTGCAGGGGGTGAGGGGTCTGACAGGAAAACTCATCAATATGTAGTATATGCAAGTGCCAGGGCATAATGTGTAATGATGCCCTGCTCCCTCTCCCCCTAAGCAGCTCTTCAAGTGGAGACAACCAGTCCTGCTCATATTCTAGGACAGGTTGCTGGAACAATGAAAGGTCTTTGGTATTCTAATGTATTGTGGCAGGCCCAATATAAAAATATTGGATTTTTCTGTCTCATTGTCTAAGAAGGATTAATAAAACTAGTACCCAACATGTCACGTGGTTGTAATTAGTCTTAATTAAGTAATCTTATGTCTACAATTTTCTGCACAAGATCCTTTGCAGATCTTGATCCTAGGACTCTGCATTTCACCTTCTCTACAGTTATTACTTTAGAAAGATAATATTTGCCAGCAGTTCACATTTTTCATCGAATCAGAGAACAGAACGTTTCACTTAGATGTATGATATATAGATTCAGATTTGATTTCCCCCAACATATGCAAATAACTGTGTGTACCATATATATTTGCTATAATAGGGTAACCGAATATCCACCTCATAAATTTATAAACTGTTTTTACAATTTTTGCATGAGTCATATTTTCCTTCAATTACACAATATACCCTGTTTCCCCGAAAATAAGACCTATCCCGAAAATAAGCCTTGTTTTTGGAGTAGGCTTAAAATATAAGCCCTACTCCAAAAATAAGCCCTATCTACATTAAGTCTATTGTATGTGATGTGACGTCATTGACGTCACAATCGCTGAGAATTGGGTTACAGTCCGGGCCCGGTCTCCAAAGCCCACAAAGTTATTGTATTGGCCAGTCAAGGCCTCTTTGCTGGTGGCGCTATCTAGGGGAAAGGAGGGGGGCCCAAATGTGTAGCGCTGATATCTTGACAGCCTAGACCAGGCCGCGGCGGCGTTCATTACTGGGGTGCTGCACCGACACGTATGCCTTCCTGTGCTGCTCGCTACTCTGTCACTCAGATGACTAAGATGCGCCGCCTACCTTGCTGTATGTCCACTGCTCTGATGAGCGGGGCAGCACCTGTCCTGAGCTGTGCCCCTGTGACTTCTCAAGCGCACAGGCTGTGCACAGCCTCTGCAGAGTGTGTGCAACTGATGCCTGCAGCTAGCTCAGCCCCCTGCTTCCTTCTGAGGCTCCTCTCTGGCAGTGTGCAGCACCGAGTAAGTTCAAACACAAATGTGTGATAGTTGTTCATTGAGGCAAAATAAGACCTACCCTGATAATAAGCCCTAACACTTTTTTTGGAGAAAAAAAAAAAATAAGACACTGTCTTATTTTCGGAGAAACACAGTAATTATTAATTCACTCCTTTTAAATAAGTTCCTGAGGAATACTTGGAAAGTATTATACTATATGGACTTCAGTCAATTTAAAATGTTGAATGATTAACAACAGTGCTATCTCAGTGGTATTTTATAGGCACAGGCCAATATTTTACTTAGAAAGAAGCACCTGAATATTGATGATGATGAAGTTCTGATATATATATATATATATCTTTACATATTCAAGAAGTGTTCTTAGCTCATGATCCTGCATAATAATGCCGAATAAAGACAGCATTCCATTATCCGTCATAACCAGATGGTCTCTGCCAGGTGTTAGCAATTAATTATTGATTTTCTGTGGGAATTTGTGTAAGAATATGTTAGAAATATAAAAGCCCTTTCCCAGTATCCCAGTACTTGGGTGTGCAATTATTCTTGATTGTTCAACCTGTTTCACAGCTTTTGTGCACAAGAAGGAAACACAACATAATTGCAATAAATGTGTTCCTCAACCTGTGCTATTGAGTAGGAACCTGAAAATAGCAAAATTTACAAATGTATAATATGTTAAAGGGGACCTTTCAGGAGACTTGCGCTACCCTAAACAGTGGCAGCATGAAATATGGACATGCTCTCCCACTATAGGTTTCAGTGAAGTGTGCTTCGGATCATAGATCCGAAATCGCTTTGTTCAAAACTTAGTTTGAATGCTGTAAGGAGACCAGTTTCTGTACAGCATTCAGATGTATGGGCTGCATGGAGGTGAAATTCGTAATTCGAAAGTCCAAAGTCTCACGAGTCTTTGGTGAAGAACTTCGCACTTCTATTGTACAACGTGAAAACCATTTTAAAACAGCAATCCAAATTCGGCTTCGGTACAGACTGTTTTTCAACTTACATATTTGATAAGGTTGGAAAAAGACAAAAGTCCATCAAGTCCAACCTGTAATCCTGCTATACCGATCCCTGATCAATGTCCATTTTCCTTTTAAAAAGAGGTTGGGCCAAAGGGAAAGGGTGTGTAGAACAAGATTTCTATACAGTGTCATAAGCCTGAATTTTATTTTGAATTACAAAGTCATCTAAACCTTTTTTGAAGCCATCTACTGTATTTGCTGTGACCAGCTCCTGGAGCAGGCTATTCCAGAGATTCACAGATCTTACTGTAAAGAATTCTTGTTGCCTCTTATGACCAAATATTTTTTTTTTCAGTCGTAGGGAGTGGCCTCTTGTTTTTTGAGGGGGTTTAACTCAGAATATCTTCCCTTGATATTTTTAGTATGGTCCATTTATATATTTGTACAGCTTAATCATGTCCCCCCTTAGACGTCTTTTTTCAAGGCTAAACAAATTCAGTTCATTTAATCTTTGCTCATAACTAAGATCTTCCAGGCCCTTTATGAGTTTAATGGCTCTCCTCTGTACTTTTTCTAACTCCAGGGCTTTTTATGGACTGGTGCCCAGAAGTGAACTGCAGAGTCCTGTTGAGGCCGCACCAACGCTTTGTATAGTGGCAATATTACATCCCTGTCCCACGAGTCCATACCTCTTTTAATACAAGACAAAATTCTGTTGGCCTTAGAGGCAGCTGACTGGCATTGCATGCTGTTATTTAGTCTATGATCTACTAATACACCCAGATCCTTCTCAACAAGTGACTTTCCCAGTTTTATTCCCCCTAAGACATATGCTGCATGCAGATTATTCCCCCCAAGTGCATAACTTTACATTTATCTATATTGAACCTCATTTGCCAAGTGGAGGCCCAAACAGTAAGTTTGTCCAAGTCAGCTTGTAACTTATTAACATCTTCCATAGACTGGACTGTATTACAAAGTTTGATGTCATCTGCAAAAATAGAAACAAAACTATTAATCCCATTCTCTATGTTATTAATGAATAAGTTAAATAATAGCGGACCCAGCACAGAATCTTGGGGAACACCACTTATAAGCGGAGACCATTCAGAGTAGGAATCATTGACCACAAATCTTTGGATACGATCATGAAGCCAATTTTCAGTCCAATAACAAATTATATTTTCTAAACTAATAGACCTCAATTTACCCATTAGTCGTCCATGAGGGACAGTATCAAACGCCTTTGCAAAGTCCAAAAACACAATATCGAGAGCCTTTCCTCTGTCCAGGCTTCTACTCATCTCCTCATAAAAACAAATCAGGTTAGTTTGAAAGCTTCTGTTCTTAGTAAAACCATGTTGGCAATCACTTATTATATTATTGACAGTTACGTAATCCTGGATGTAGTCCTGTAGAAGGCCCTCAAACATTTTTTCCCACTGTGGATGTTAAGTTTACTGGTCTATAATTTCCTGGTGAAGACCTAGCACCCTTTTTGAAAATGGGAACCACATTTGCCTTGCGCCAGTCTCTTGGTACAATGCCTGTCATTAAAGAATCTGTAAATATTATGAACAGAGGCAAAGCAATAACTTAACTGAGCTCCTTGAGAACTGTAGGGTGTAATCCATCTGGACCTGGGGCCTTGTTCACCTTTAATTCTTTTAGCATATTAAAGAATTTAGGAAAATATTCATTCATTAGGAGAATATTTGAAGTCAGTTTTGCTTCAGTCTGCGCTGGAGTACTTTGTGCCACATTTATCAAATGTCACAGGTTATTTGATAAATGTGGCTTTTCCTTAAACATAACACTTCTGTCTAGAGAAGCTACTCCACTTATCCTACTCCACCCTCCTCCTGGAGTGAGATTGCAACTATTTTGCGACTTTTTAAAAAAGTCGCAATGATAAATCTGGAGTGAAACTCATTAACATAGCTAACCACACCCACTTTTCCACCCATATTACAAAACTGGAGTGAGTGTTGTACACATGCAAAAAGTCGCAAAATTTTGCGCAAAAAAAGTTGCAAAAGCCCTATTTTGAGACTTTTTGATGCCAGAATTCTGGAGTGATGGTATGATAAATCAGGGCCCATATCTATAGTCAGCCAGGTAAGTATGCTATTTAAGATATTTCCACCAGTGGCACCACCCTCATGAGATGCCTTCTCTTCTTTTGTATATACAGAGCTAAAAAACCTATTTAGGAGCTCTGCCTTCTCGCGATCCCCAGTGACCAACACCCCGTTACCATCATTTAGGGGCCCTACATGTTCTGACCTTGGTTTGTTTGCATTTATGTATTTGAAGAATGTTAGGGGGTTGTTCTTACTTTTTTTGGCCACCTGTATTTCATTGTGTATTTTCGTTGATTTTATTACCTCCTTACATAATTTAATTAGTTCTTTATACTTTTTGAAGGCTACAGCTGACCCCTCTGACTTTTATTTCTTAAACACCCTCTTTTTGTCATTTATTGCACTTTTTACAAAGCCATATGGGGTTTAATTTTGTTTGCTTGTACTTGTTACATCTAGGAACGTATTTAACAATATACTTTTCCAAAGTAGATTTAAAGCACTCCAATTTAGCATTAGTGTCATTATGTGACAATAATTGCTCCCAGTTTATGTCCTGTAGTGTAGCGCTCAACCCTGGGAAATTTGCCTTTTTGAAAATAAGTGTTTTTGCCCTAGCAACCTGAGGTTGTTTTTCATAGTTTAGTTGGAATATAATTATATTGTGGCCACTGTTACCAAGGTTCTCATAGACAGTGAAATTTCTCACAAGCTCTGCATTGTTAGAAATTACTAAATCCAGTAGAGCATCGCCTCTAGTAGGATCTTCTACAAACTGGCCCATAAAATTATCCTGCAAAAAGCTGAGGAATTTTCTCGGTTTTGCAGCAGAGGCAGAACCATGTTCCCAATCTATGTTTGGATAGTTAAAATCTCCCGTTATCACTACTGTGCCGGCCTGCGCTGCCCGCTCCATTTGCACATACAGTTGATCTTCTATATCCTAAGTGATATTGGGGGGTCTATAGATCACACCAAGAATTATTTTTTCATTATTTTTTTCCCTCTGAATTTAATTTCCACCCACAAGGTTTCAAAATCCTCATGACCTTGTTCAATCAAATGCCGAAGTACTTCAATGAAGTCCCATGAGACTTCGGACTTAATGAATTTCACCGCCGCGCAGCCCGTATATTTGAATGTTGTACAGAGACTCATCTCTGTACAGCATTCAAATGAAGTTTTGAATGAAGCTACTTCGGATCTATGATCCGAAGCATGCTTCGCTCTATGATTTACACTAAAATGCTGAAAATATGGTTTTAAACAGACCCAGGCATGGGGAGAAGTGTCCTCTAGGCAGCTTCCCTCCGGCTTCTCCCAACTTGGCTTGTTTGATTGATAGGTCTTTCCCCATAAAGATGGAGAAAGCAGACAGAAGCTTCACAGTGGATACTTCTCTCTGGTTCTTTTCTCAAAATCTCTTTATTTGAAATGCTGCAAGTAAAACATAGCAATGAATTAGCAATGAGGGAGTCTATATGTAACCACAAGCATCATGAATCTCTTGACAGGTACCCTTTAAGCAGCCCAATATGTATGTGTTATCCAAGGAGTCAGATTTCTTATTTGTCTGTTTCTTTTGTGCATAATGATAACTCACTAAGTTAAAATACAGAAGTTTCAAATAGAGCCCTCTAAAAATTGACTAATAACATATTACAATATGCAGACTCAACTATATGATGGTTATGTGTACATACAACAAATTCCAGTTATTATAATTTACTTTTAAGTAGTTATACCACAAATTAAAAAGAAAATTAAATGTCTGGAGTAATGTGCACCATATATTTTAACTACATTAATAAAGTTGCTCTCCACTGTAATTTTCAATTCTGTTCTTTTTTCACTCATATATCTGGATGACTTCTCTATTCATTTTCTGCAGGGAGAAGCTTGCCCATTGTGACAATCATGCACGTGCATCTCCACAGAGTACACTGCATCCATTCCTCCCCCTGCATAGAAAATAGTCCCATACACAGCCCCAGTGATTCCACTATCAAACAGTATGAAATGCAATGTCATTCTTGACTGACTAGAGAGAGATATGGTATAGCTATTAGAGATGAGCGAGTAGTGAAATATTCGAAAGTTCGAAATTCGATTCGAATAGACCGCGAAATTCGACTATTCGACCGAATATCGAATCCCATTAAAGTCTATGGGAAAAAAATGCTCGCCACTTGGAAATCTCAATTCGACCACTTGGAGGTCACCAAGTCCACCCTGAAACCTCAGAAAAGGATGCCAACACTGCTGGAATGCAACTGGGACAGCAGGGGAAGCATGTCTGGGTGCATATAAGGCGCCCAAGTCGCACTATTACGCCACTATCACAGCCTCTCAACATTACACTCCAAAGACAATGTAACCTCTCTGTAAAGTGAGACCATACAAGGAAACCTTCTTTCCTCTACATTGCCATGGACCCCAAGCCAAACTAGACAAAAAAGAAGATGAAATTCTGCACCCCTTAAAATCACGTTGCCTATGACAACCACAGATGGCATAGGCAAGGGGGAAAGCAAATAGACCCCACCCCTAATTGTCATTGTGTGTGTGTGAGATGTGGTCAGACATGTCTTCTTTAAAATGTAAAAACAACTCAAACACATGCAGAAGCCTTAAAATGCCCAAATTGTTGGCGCTAGAGATGTCAGTGACCCGACCTGGCCCAGTGTCATGTCTAGCAGGTAAAGCAGTGGGGATGTTGAGGGATGCGTAGGACCGCAAAAGGCAGGAAGAGGCCGTGGGCTGGCCAGAGGCTCATGGAAAATTTTGTGGAGGCCCAAGAGGTGAGACGTCTTAAAAATTGTGTGGAGGCTAAAGAGGTGAGACCTCTTAAAAATTATGTGGAGGCCCAAGAGCTCAGACCTCTTAAAAATTGTGTGGAGGCCCAAGAGGTGAGACCTCTTAAAAATTATGTGGAGGCCCAAGAGGTGAGACCCGTTAAAAATTGTGTGGAGGCTAAAGAGGTGAGACCTCTTAAAAATTGTTTGTAGGCCCAAGAGGTGAGACCTCTTAAAAATTATGTGGAGGCCCAAGAGGTGAGACCTCTTAAAAATTATGTGGAGGCCAAAGAGGTGAGACCTCTTAAAAATTGTGTGGAGGCTAAAGAGGTGAGACCTGTTAAAAATTTTGTGGAGGCCCAAGAGGTGAGACCTTGATAAAATTTTGTGGAGGCCCAAGAGGTGAGACCTGTTAAAAATTTTGTGAAGGCCCAAGAGGTAAGACCTTGATAAAATTATGTGGAGGCCCAAGAGGTGAGACCTGTTAAAAATTTTGTGGAGGCCCAAGAGGTGAGACCTTGATAAAATTTTGTGGAGGCCCAAGAGGTGAGACCTCTTAAACATTTTGTGGAGGCCCAAGAGGTGAGACCTGTTAAAAATTTTGTGGAGGCCCAAGAGGTAAGACCTTGATAAAATTATGTGGAGGCCCAAGAGGTGAGACCTGTTAAAAATTTTGTGGAGGCCCAAGAGGTGAGACCTTGATAAAATTTTGTGGAGGCCCAAGAGGTGAGACCTCTTAAACATTTTGTGGAGGCCCAAGAGGTGAGACCTGTTAAAAATTTTGTGGAGGCCCAAGAGGTGAGACCTTGATAAAATTATGTGGAGGCCCAAGAGGTGAGACCTGTTAAAAATTTTGTGGAGGCCCAAGAGGTGAGACCTTGATAAAAGTTTGTGGAGGCCCAAGAGGTGAGACCTGTTAAAAATTTTGTGGAGGCCCAAGAGGTGAGACCTTGATAAAATTTTGTGGAGGCCCAAGAGGTGAGACCTTGATAAAATTTTGTGGAGGCCCAAGAGGTGAGACCTCTTAAACATTTTGTGGAGGCCCAAGAGGTGAGACCTGTTAAAAATTTTGTGGAGGCCCAAGAGGTGAGACCTCTTAAAAATTATGTGGAGGCCCAAGAGGTGAGACCTCTTAAAAATTATGTGGAGGCCCAAGAGGTGAGACCTCTTAAAAATTATGTGGAGGCCCAAGAGGTGAGACCTCTTAAACATTTTGTGGAGGCCCAAGAGGTGAGACCTCTTAAACATTTTGTGGAGGCCCAAGAGGTGAGACCTCTTAAACATTTTGTGGAGGCCCAAGAGGTGAGACCTCTTAAACATTTTGTGGAGGCCCAAGAGGTGAGACCTCTTAAAAATTTTGTGGAGGCCCAAGAGGTGAGCCATAAATATATAAATTTTTCTTATTTACGGAGCAATTCTACGGCGGTTAAGGAGGAGGAGGTGGAGGAGGAAATGGCACTTCATACAGATGGCACTTCACTTTTGGCTGCTTTCCACTGTTGGAGAAGCAAAGTCCGGGTCAATCCACTTGCTGTTCATTTTGATTAGCGTCAGCCTGTCGGCACTGTCGGTTGACAGGCGGCTGCGCTTATCGGTTATAATGCCCCCGGCTGCGCTGAACACCCTTTCTGATAGCACGCTGGCGGCAGGGCAGGCAAGCACCTCCAAGGCGTACAGGGACAGTTCCAGCCACGTGTCCAACTTGGAGACCCAGTAAGTGTAGGACGCCGAGGGATCGGGGAGGACAGGGGTACGGTCTGCCAGGTACTCCCGCAACATCCGCCGATACTTGTCCCTCCTGCTGATAGCGGGCCCCGCAGTGATGGAAGTTGCACGAGGGGGTGCCATGAACGTGTCCCACACCTTGGAGAGTGTTCCCCTGGTGGCTGTGGGCCTGATCGATGTTGTGGGACTCTGGGAGACCCTCTCCTCTCTGCCGCCAGCGATGGTGGGTGGGAAAATCTCCATCATGTTCTGCACGAGTTCCCTCTGGTATTCCAGCAATCGATTCGTCCTCTCCTCTACCGGAATAAAAGAAGAGACGTCATCTTTATACCGGGGGTCCAGGAGTGCGAAGACCCAGTACAGTTTGTTCTCCACTATCCGGACAACACGTGTGTCCCGGGAAAAGCAGCCCAGCATGAAGTCAGCCATGTGTGCCAGACTCTGAATAGGCATGACGTCACTGCCCCCACCAGAAGGATCACTTGCCATTTCCTCCTCTTCCTCTTCCGCCTCCTCTCCGCCCCATCCGCGCTGAACCAATGGGACGCACACAGCCTGACTGCTACCCTCGCCGCCAGCATCCTCCTCCTCTTCCACAGCCACCTCCACGTCGTCTTCCTCCTCCTCATCCTCCTCCTGCAACTGCCACCGAGAAGCAGACAAAAGTGTGGTCTGACTGTGTAGCTCCATTGCGTCTCCTCCTACCCCCGTCTCCTCTGCGTGCAATGCGTTCTCCCTTATTGCGATGAGCGATTCTTTAAGGACGCATAGGAGCGGGATGGTTACGCTCACTATAGCGTCCTCGCTGCTGACCTTCTTGGTGGACTCCTCAAAGATACGCAGTACATCGCATATGTCTGCCATCCATGGCCACTCGTGGTTGGCAAACTGAGGGAGCTGAGTTGGAGGCACGCGTGGATTCATAATCTGGTACTCCATCAATGCTCTCTGCTGCTCACACACCCTGGCCAACATGGAATAGGTGGAATTCCAGCGAGTCGGCAGGTCGCACAACAGCCGATGTTCAGGCAAATGGAGGCGTTGCTGGAGTTTTTTTAAGCTAGCAGCAGCTACAGTTGACTTCCGAAAGTGAGCGCACAAGCGCCGCACTTTCACCAGTAGCTCTGCCAGGTTGGGGTAAGTCTTTAGAAATTTTTGGACTACCAGATTAAAAACGTGGGCCAGGCATGATACGTGATTGAGTTCGGGCAAGCTCCAGAGCCGCCACCAGGTTACGGCCGTTATCGCACACGACCATGCCTGGTCCTAGCTGCAGCGGCGACAGCCACATCTCCGTCTGCTGCAATATGGCGTCCCTCACCTCTGGGGCGCTGTGCTTCCTGTCGCCCCAAGCTGATGAGCTTAAGCACCGCCTGCTGACGTCTCCCCGCGCCAGTGCTGCAACGCTTCCAGCTAGCGGCTGAGGGCGATGTTAAGGCAGAGGAGGAGGAGGAGGAAGAGGAGGGGGGTGTATCAGAACCCATGCTGCAATCTTGGGCGGGGATGGTAGGTAGGCCGTCTCTGTTTGCGACCCCGTCCCCGCTTCCACAACATTCACCCAGTGTGCCGTCAAAGAAATGTATCATCCCTGGCCGCAAGCGCTTGTCCACGAGTCGGTGGTCAAGTGGACCTTTGCGCTGACTGCGTACCTCAGGGCCCGCCTGATGTTACGCGACACGTGCTGGTGCAGGGTGGGGACGGCACTCCGGGAAAAGTAGTGGCGGCTGGGGACGGAAATAGCGAGGTGCGGCAGCCGCCATCAGGTCGCGGAAGGCCTGCATCTCCACAAGCCTAAACGGCAACATCTCCAGGGCCAGCAGTTTGGAGATGTGGCAGTTTAAGGCTTGGGCTTGGGGGTGACTCGAGGCGTACTTCCGCCTGCGGTCGAACGCCTGCGAGATGGACAGTTGTTGGGACGAGGAGTGTGAAGGTGCAGGCGAAGAGGCGGGGGAAGGGGAGGCTGAAGGAGAAGGCCCCAAAGTAGCCGAGGCAGAGGCAGATGTGGAGGTGTCCTGGCTGGAGGTCTGGACCGCAGTGGCAGCACACAACAAAGGGGAAGAGGCAGTGGCAGCAAGACCGGGCGCAGGTAGTATTGCGTTTGCTCTCTCCCACTCAGCCCAGTGCTTGACTTTCCAAGTGACGCCGCATGCCTGAGGTGGTCAGATTGCTCTTCTCAGAGCCCCTACTCAGTTTTGAGTGGCAGAGTGTGCAAACCGCGCTCAGTTTGTCATCCGCACAAACATTAAAAAATCTCCACACCACAGAAGTACGAGGCCTCGATGGGGGAGCTTCGCGCGACTGCCCGCTGCTGGGAACAGCTTCGGCCCTGCTGGCTGTGGCCTCACTTCTCTGTCTGGACTGTCCTCTGCCTGTGGACATCCCTCTGCCTGTGGACATCCCTCTGCCTGTGGACATCCCTCTGCCTCTGGACATCCCTCTGCCTCTGGACATCCCTCTGCCTCTTGCTGCCTTTTTCGGTGCTGCGCAGACCACCACCTCTCCACTGCTTTCCTCGCTGGACATCACCCCTGGCCAAGTGGGGTCGGTCATTTCGTCATCCACCACCTCCTCTTCCACTTCCTCACTCTGCTCCTCCTGCTGCCCACTGGACATTCCAACAGCCTCCCTTGATGGCAACTGCGTCTCATCATCATCATCGCTCATGATAACAGATGCTGGCTCAGGGTCCACATCAGCAGGAGATGGCGAAAACTCAAGTGTTTGGGCATCACTACAAACAAATTCCTCTGCTAGCTCCTGGGATTCTTCCGGCACATCTGAAAAAGGACCCGAAAAGAGCTCCTGGGAGGGGTCAATGGTGGGATGACTCTGTTGGCCAGGTGTGGAGGAAGGAGGGTCAGAGTGAG
>ONZH01015426.1:0-31459 GCA_900303285.1 Rhinella marina | reverse complement strand
GGGAAGGTGAATCCACTGCGGAAGAAAAGTGTCATCCTCCTACAATTCTACACTTGCTCTCAATTGAAAAGGGGATGTTTTGCTTGCCTTCCTCATAGTGGCCGCTTCTGCGGACGACAAAGGTGGTGTACCTACTGACAGGCTGACCGAACACGATGGCAGACGCGGGAGACACTCCCTCATGTAAAATTGTTTTGGAGTGTCTGCGGTTGACCCTCCTATAAAATATTTTTTTGTTTCCCTGTTATTAGTTAATGTACAACCCATGGCTGGCATGGTGGGAATACATAGGTTTTGCGTCACAGACGGTCCACTGCACCGTTACATTTTCTTCATCATTGCCAATTACTTTTTCACCAACTGTTGTCTGGCAATGATAAAGGGGAAGGTGAATCTACTGCGGAAGAAAAGTGTCATCCTCCTACAATTCTACACTTGCTCTCAATTGAAAAGGGGATGTTCTTGCCGTGGCCTTCCTCATGGTGGCTGCTTCTGCGGACGACAGAGGTGGTGTACCTACTGACAGCCTGACCGAACACGATGGTAGACCGTGAGACACTCCCTCATGTAAAATTGTTTTGGAGTGTCTGCGGTTGACCCTCCTGTAAAATATTTTTTTTTTCCCTGTTATTAGTTAATGTACAACCCATGGCTGGCAAGGTGGGAATATATAGGGAAGCACCCAACTAGGTGCAACGAAGGTCCATCACCCCTGCCCATGCTGGCACTGCTCTCCTATCCCCAGCCACACGATGCAGGCATAAGCCTGACAGCATGGCGGTGACACCAACAAGTGACCAAGTTAGATGAGGTAGCAAGTGAGCCACCCAAAAATTTAGCCTAACGCAGCATGGCGGTGACAACAGAGTGACCGAGTTAGACTGAGGTAGCAGGAGGTGAAAGCACGAATGGTAATTCGAAGGTGGAGGAGGAGGGGTTGGAGAAAGTGGCATAGTAATTCTGACAAACCGTGAACGAGGCAGGCCCCGCAATCCTCCAAGTGGGCAGTACATGAGCGGCCCCAGGGTCAGACTCGGTCAGAGTATGTGAAATGTTCAGGCTGGCCGAACGCCGGGCTCGACGGCGGACCTGTTTCAGGTTATCGATTGTCGAAATGTTGGCTTACATCAAGTTTAGTATCTGTTCTTA
Source organism: Rhinella marina (assembly GCA_900303285.1). Classification (NCBI taxonomy): domain Eukaryota; kingdom Metazoa; phylum Chordata; class Amphibia; order Anura; family Bufonidae; genus Rhinella; species Rhinella marina. Next base: position 30,310 of record ONZH01015426.1, on the reverse strand, counting down.
TCAGTTGCTGTGGCTGTTGGTGGTAAAGTGGTGAGCATAGCTGCTTCCCAAACAGTTCACCTGGGTTCGATTCCCATTCTTATCGCACTATCGCAGGAGGCAATTAAAAGAAGAACCAAAAAAAAATCTGTACAATATCTAATACGTCCCCTACCCGGGTAAATTGTTTGGAGAGAGGGCCTGTAGGTGGGGGGGGAAGAAGGTTGAGCTGGAAGAGCCAGAGGAGTGCCCCCTTGGCTAGCGTGTGTGGTGGTGACAACAGCCGGATGGAGTTCGAATGACGACGCAGGACCCCAACTTAAAAATTTAGCATCAACCGGTACAGTTGTCAACTATGAGCTTGATCAAGTGTGGTATGTGTTCTATGTATTCTTCTCAGTTTAATACCGTATATGGCACCTATCCGGAAAAATAGTTTGGAGAGAGAGAAAGAGAGGAAAAAGACGTATTTTTAAAAGTGACGTTCAGTATAGATCAGTTAAAGAGAAAGAAAGGATTTTATGAAATGGATTTGTATCACTGAGAGCAAAAGAACCTATTTTATTACGTGACGTGTAGTATAGATCACTTGGAGATAAAAAGGGGAATGTGCAGACTTGGGCTGCTATAGTGCAAACCACTATGGTGGTGACAACAGAGTGAGCGAGTGACACTGCGGGAGCAGGCGAACCACATAAACATTTTTGTGGCCCTGTATGGCGGCGGTGACAACAGAGTGACTGAGTTAGTATGCGGTAGCTGGTGAAGCACCCAAAAATTTAGCCTGACACAGCATGGCGGTTACACCACCAATGACTTTGTCCAACTGAGAATGCAGTGAAATGGCTTTTGTTGAGCCTCCAAAAATTTTTTTCTTTTCGGAGTACATAATGTCTACCCTCAGCAAAAAAAAAATTTTTTTAAATGTCGGTACTTGCGCATCCTGAAAAATTGTTTTGGACTGTCTGTTTGACGCTCCCTGAAACATTGTTTTACACTGTCTGTAGTTGACACCCTGCGGGAAAAATTGTTTGGAGAGAGGGCCTGTAGGTGGACCTCCGGAAAAATTGTTTGGAGAGAGGGCCTGTAGGTGGACCTCAGGAAAAATTGTTTGGAGAAGAGGGCCCTGTAGGTTGGACCTTCCGGAAAAAATTGTTTGGAGAGAGGGCCTGTAGGTGGACCTTCGGAAAAATTGTTTGGAGAGAGGGCCTGTAGGGGGAGTGCCAGTTGGACCTCTAAAAAATGGTGTTTTTTTGGTCAGCGTTAGGCAAAGACAACAAGGAGGAGGAGGAGGAGTAGGAGGAGTAGAGAAGAGGAATCGGGATACATAAGGTAATGTTAAATCTTTAGCTGCTTTCCCCCGGAAGGAGATTTAAATTCCGGTGAAATCCAGGCTTTGTTCATTTTAATAAGCGTCAGCCTGTCAGCGCTGTCAGTTGACAGGCGTGTATGCTTATCTGTGATGACGCCACCAGCTGCACTGAATACCCGCTCTGACAGCACGCTAGCGGCAGGGCAGGCCAGCACCTCCAAGGCGTACAGCGCCAGTTCAGGCCACGTGTCAAGCTTGAAACCGCAGTAGTTGTATGGAACAGAGTGATCGGTCCAGAACGTTGGTATGGTCAGCTAGGTACTCCCCTCACCATCTTTCTGTACAGCTCCCCCCTACTCTGCCTAGACTGGGGACAGGTGACAGTGTCTTGCTGGGGTGACATAAAACTGGCAAATGCCTTGGAGAGCGTTCCCCTGCCAGTGCTCCCTTTGGTAACGTGGGTGGACTGCGTGGAAGACTGACTGGTGGACAAATTACTTGAAGCATTGTCCGCAATCCACGAGATCAGCTGTTCGCACTGTTGTGGTTTCAACAGTCCTCTACCATGTGTCCCTGTAAGTTGAGACATGAAGCTAGGGAGTGTAGCTCTGCGGCGTTCCCCTGCTCCCTCAATCAGCAGGCACTGTCTCACCCTGCCCAGGACCAAGGCCTCTGCCCCCTGCAGTAATTGAATGCCCACGCCCACGTCCTCGACCCTTAGCCCTGGGGTTCAACATTTTCTGTATATAAGTGTATTATATAAAAAAATAAAATAAATGGGCCTGCTGTATTGAAACCCACAAACTTGTTCAATCTGAGCAAGTAAATATTTAGGTGGATAAGTTAGATCAAAATTACGTATGTTATTACGTACCGTGCAGTATGGAGCAATTACACGGAAACTATTAGATTAGGCAGACTTGGTCTGCTTAGTTGCAACCCAGACAAATGTCGCACAGAGATTTTTGTAATCTAGCTGTATCAGTGAGACCTTTTTTAATTAAGTGACGTACAGAATGTGTCACCTGGACAGAAAATACGGATTGTGTTGAGTGGACAGCTGAACTGTGACACACAGAATGGTTCCACACAGCTGTCTGAAATGGATTTGTATCACTGAGATAAAACAACAAAAAAACTATTTTTATATATATATATATATTTTTATATTTTGTTTTTTTGGAACGTGACGTGCGGAAACTATCAGACAGCAAACTCAGCCCCTGCTGACGGTGGCTATTTTGACTGCAACCCAGACAAATGTCGCACAGAGATTTTTGTAATCTAGCTGTATCAGTGACAGCAAAAGACCTTTTTAATTAAGTGACGTACAGAATGTGTCACCTGGACAGAAAATACGGATTGTGTTGATTGGACAGCTGAACTGTGACACACAGAATGGTTCCACACAGCTGTGTGAAATGGATTTGTATCACTGAGATATAACAATAAAAAAAAGGGTTATATATGGCGATAGCTGCACTACTAGTGCCAGCCAGCCAGCCCAGCCAGGAGACCAAAAAAAAAATGTCTTGTAAGCCCTTAGAAGGGCTGTTGGGTTCTTGTGAGATCAACTCCTGCCTAACAAAGAAACTAAATGCAGGCCCTAACACTCTCCCTGAAATGCAGCAGCTCTATCCCTAACGACATCTAGACAGCATCTAGCCGAGCACCGCGGGCAGTCACTAGTATATTCCAGGGTCACCTGATCAGGCCAGCCAACCCCTTCTATCGACATGTAAGGGCCCCATGTGATGCTGGGTGTACCGCAGAGTCTCCTGGCTTGTGATTGGCTGAGTTTATAGGCGCCAAAAATGCACAATGCGGAAGTTGCCATTTCCTCGAGCATGGCGAGATACTCGTCTGAGCAGCGAGTACTTATGAGTACCATAATACTCGAATGAGCACCAAGCTCGGACGAGCATGCTCGCTCATCTCTACACGTTACCTGTTTGGATTACAAAATTACCTCACGTGGATTACAATTGAATTTATGACTGTGTTCCAGTGTTTTATCATGCCAAGCAGCCACGAGGAGAGACTCAAATGTATATCTGAGCCTATTATGCCTGCAAATGTGAAATTGATTGCACTAAAATGTTTGCATAATTATGTCTTTGCTGTATTTTAGCAATAAGCAACGGCAACGTTCAAGCACTGTAGCCCATTGTGTGTATTCTTTTTCAGGTACTGCAATGTGTCCTATTATGCACTTATTGTACGGTGTTTTTTAGTAAATTATGCACTTAGCCGGATAGCTAGCACCTTACTTTTCTAGCTCATATGGACTGCCTCTAAAGACTGTACGCCGCGGCCTGGCCTCGTGTGTATGACACAATCGCAAGTCAATAGTACGCTAAGGATTCGTATGCACTTTGTATGCTAATGCTTACGTATTGCGTACTTTTAAAGAGGACCTTTCACCACTCCTGACATGTCTGTTTTAATAGCTTCATGCATTCCCCATGTAATAACGATTATGGAGCCTCTATTCTTATGTCTCTATGTTGTTCCATTACTTTATTATTTCTACTAGAAGTTATGTATGAATTGCTATTAGATTTCAATAAGGGTACAGAGGGAAGGTAACCAGTTGGGTGGGTGTCCCTGCACAGACTTACTCTATCCAATCAGTGCTGCCATTTTCAGAATGTGCAGGGACACCCCCCCCAACTGGTTACCACCCCTCTGTACCCTTAATGCAGACTGCTAGCAATTCATTCATAACTTCTAGTGGAAATAATAATAGATGCTCCAGAATTGTTATTACATGGGGAATAAATGAAGCTTTTAAAACAGACATGTCAGGAGTGGTGAAAGGTCCTCTTTAACAACGCTGACTGTATGTTCGTAATTTGTGTAGGAATGTTCGCAAAACAACAATTATTTTTTAACGCAAATTCGACCGAATAAATTTGTATTAAGAACGATTCTTGTCAGAAATTCGTCGATTATTCGCCGAAGCAAATTTTGGATGATTTGCTCATCTCTAGTTTTGATCAAAATATATTGGCTAAGAGTCTCAGATTTTATCATTAGAGTGAGGGCTTAGTCCATATGTTATGTTATGCCCCTTTCACACGAGTGAGTTTTCCGCACGGGTGCGATGCGTGACGTGAACTCATAGAACCCGCACTGAATCCTGACCCATTTATTTCAATGGGTCTTTGTACATGAGCGTATTTTTTCACGCATCAGTTCGCTGTTGCGGGAAAATCGCAGCATGTTCTATATTCTGCGTTTTTCACGCAGCCCTGGCCTCATAGAAGTGAATGGGGCTTCAGTGAAAATCGCATTGCATCTGCAAGCAAGTGCGGATGCAATGCTTTTTTTTACTGATGGTTGCTAAGAGATGTTGTTTGTAAACATTCAGTATTTTTTTAAACGCGTGTGAAAAATTCATCAAGACGCATTGCACCAGCGCGGAAAAAAATGAATAACTGAACGCAATTGCAGACAAAACTGACTGAACTTGCGTGCAAAATTGTGCGAGTTTCCCTGAACTCACCCTGAACGCATCCAGACCTAATCCATCACGCTCCTGTGAAAGGGGCCTTACAGTGCATTATTTTCTGTGACTTTATAAATGTAGCCTTGTAAATCCGTATATTTTGCTATCATATCGTGCAGGATGTTTTATATTTTTTTTCCGTCATTTTTTTGGCACCTTCAGGTGTGAGTGCGCTTCTATCCTAGGAGTAGCATTCATGTGCACTTTTGCCCTACCTATCTAAGAGGCGACCTTGATTAAGGTGGTACATATACTGTAGGTGTGTGTGCACCTCCTCTCATTAGTTGCTGATGCACACAGAGGTAACTAGGAGCAGCACACTATACAGTATATGCAGGGTCTGCGCTCCTAAACATAGATGCACAACCGCATAGGTAGGTTTAGAGTAGGACCTGCCTGAACTGAGACCACCGTGGCGCTGGATAGGTGGGCACAGATGTGTTTTGATCAAAATATATTGGCTAAGAGTCTCAGATTTTATCATTAGAATGAGGGCTTAGTCCATATGCTATGTTTGTATCTATTGTTATAGTGCATTATTTTCTGCGACTTTATAAATGTAGCCTTGCACATCCGCACATTTTACTATCATATCGTGCAGGATGTTTTGTATCCTTTTTTCCCTGACTCTGGATGTGCTGAAGTTATGAAGTGGCCTTCGCCTCTTCATAACTTCGGCGAGTCCTCCGCCAGCTATGGGCCTTTATTAAGACCAGCGTCTAAAAGGCTGGTCTTAATAAATGTCCCCCAAAGTTTCAATGAACCAGGAATAAAGGAGAGGAAGTTTTAAGTAGTGAAAGTGGTTTTCATAATCTATAGCTATAGGTGATAGATTCTTCCGTTTTACCCAAAAAAAAGATATTTGAAAAGAAAAGAACTGGGTTGTGCCAGTCCTCTATTAGTCCTAATCACAGTTTATGAATGAATTACCAACAGTCTGAAGGTCTATCTGGGTGTTTCCAGTTAGGGGTGTGTCCCAGCAGTCTGACACTATCTAATCAGTGCTGGCTGTGACAGATTGTGCAGGCACACCCCTAACTGGTCAAAGATGGATCTTCATTGCTGACAGCTGACAGTTCATGCATAACTTCAAGAAGGAATAATAGAGGAATGGCACTAACATAGAGATATACAAATAATTGCTCCAGAATTGTTATTACGTGGGGAATGTAAGTCGTTACAGAGATATCAGGAGAAGTGGTAGGTACGCTTTAAAAAAGGCACAATGATTGCCATACTTAATCTCTGCCTCAGTTCACAATAAGTCACGCTAGTTTATTGATTAGGGGATTTAACACACACCTTAATTTATATAGTTGTGTCTGGTGATATATTTTGTAATAAATATAGATTTGCATGAGTATAGAAGCGACCGCGCACTCCTTTCCCTAATTCAGTAACATACCCCTGCTGAAAGTAGGTCGCAGACACTGATAGCCAATTGTGACATAAGTTACCTTACTAGTGGTTTTCGTTCCACGGCATCTATCTTTCTCTTTATGCAGTGTGGGGATAAAACTGGGTGTGGGTCTTGTTTCTAAGATGCGTTTTGTGCCCTGGCTGGTGGCGTGATACAGTGCATACAAGTTGTACCTCGTGCTCTCAAGAAGCGAATAGTGACGTCACCATCCAAACTACGGGTAGTAGCGAGTACCAAATTTCCTTCCAACGCATTTTGGACAGTGCGCTGTCCTTTGTCAGAGAAATGCAAGATGCTACCAGATGAGTGAATATGGTGGTCCCTGCAGTGACTTTGAGAAGGTAAGTCCTGGGAAAAAGAGGATACTAGCTAGCTTTCCTCTACCTAGAAATCATCTCAGCTCTGATCGTGTTTATAATAATAAACTGTGTCGGTTCTTTAATAATCTATCGGGTGTTTTATATGAACATAGGCTGGTGGAGGTGCCGTACATTGAATATATGTATGTAGTGCAGTAAGTCTACTGTGTTATGTGCCACTTGTGCAGGGGGTGGGAGACTAGGGGCTCACCTTGCTCAGGGGCCCACCAGGGGATTCACCTGTACTCCTTTGGGCCAGTCCGAGCCTGGTTAACAAACACTTGTGATATACCTGTTTATGATGGGGAACATGGCCAATAATTGGGCAGGGTATTTCCACCTTTAGATATGTAGGGCCCTCCTTGATAACAAAGACTATCATGTTCTCTTTCATCAGGTTGTTGACTGCCTCGTAAGAGGATCTCATTAACAATAATAAATTCACCACTGTTATACCTTAAATAGCAAGTTTATATGGGCTCTCAAAAGTGCACAAAGGGACAAACTTTCAGCATAGAAGATACATTTTGTGAGGAATGGACTCAATCACCCAAAATATCACTATATATTGACAGAACATCTTTACTGTCTTTTGTTGTGCTTTGGGTGTTAGAGCTATAGGCTCCTAGCTTGTTAGTTTACCAGTGAAGGTGTGCTTTTCCGCTTGTCTGGCTGTGTACCGAGCACTGCCTTTTTACTGTTTCTGATTCTCAGTCACTTGCCCTGATTTCTGCCTGTTTATTGTACCGACCCTCTGTACCGACCTTGGACTCTTTATGGATAAGCACAAACTCGGCCTGCCCTGACCTCCGATTGCTTCCAGACTATGAGCATTGCGTGCTTCTTCTGTGCTTTGCACCGGTGTCCCTGTCCCCTTGCGTCAGCTGACAACTACACCAGAAATATTTCAAGAGGTAGTTGCCTGGTGGCTCCCCTGCAGCAAAGTCCAGATCCTTGTACAGAAGTTAAAAGGTGAATACCAGTGGACCGCCAAAATAAAGCTCTTAGGTCTAGATCTAAGCCAGTCCCTTACATTACAAGAGTTTAGCAACAGGTACATTGCCACCACTGGGTTTGTTGAAAGTCTTCTCCACCATCCATCAGAATCATGAACGCAGCTCTCGGTTATAATGAATTCAGTATCAGTGTGATATAGATAACATATTTGTAAGGTTTTTCAACTAACTGTAAAATATATCTGAATGTAAACCATAAAATCTTGTTCAACAGTGAATATACGTTTTGGGGAATAATAATCTGAATCTGTAGAGGTCTGACTTCAACAGTTGGCATAAATGTTTTATGAGTTAAGTTTGAAGTTTCTCCATGTAACTCCCAAAACCACTTAGTTTGATAATTATAGATAAGCCAATTGATTCTAAAAATTCAGAATACAACCTGAATTTTCAAAAATCTTCTATTGAATATGAATTTTGAAGTATTAAATTCAGGAGAATCAAGGGGTGTGAGAGAGAGATTATAGGGATACCTTTCTAGGCAAAGTACTTTTGATTTTTGATTAGACTAATTAGACTCGAGTCGAATTAAAAAAAAAAAATGTGCTTAATAATAGTAATAATTATAATAACATCAATAACAATCTACAGGTTGCAAGTAACGGCCAATTTAGTTAAGATCCAACCAATTAAAGACCTGTGAAACATGGCTAGAAATATCATTTAAACCATAGAGACCCATTTGTAGATAGTACTGTTTCAGTTTTTTCTGTTTGCTTTAATTTCTTTGAACCAATGCTTAGAAGGTACAAGTCCCTCTTGCAGTTTTTTATCCTTTAGTACAATACAGAGAAATCCTAATTGCTGTACTGATATGAGGTTTTTTTTTTAAATCCAAAATCTATGAGCTATGTTATGTTTCAGCGAGAATATATTTTGGCGCTGACCTGGAATGTGTAAAAACCAAATGTTAGCAATAAAAGAAGAGTTAACAAAAGCTAAATGTGAGGTGGGAACACTTTTGACAACATAGCAGGTGTAAGTTCACACCACATGTCTGCAGACAGGGTAAAAATGAATAATATACATATTGTAACAAAAGTACTGAATCTAACTATTATGAAAAAAATTAAAGAAAAGTGTATCACAGAAAATATCCCAAATAGTATAGCTGAAAAGGTACAGGAACTGTCAAAAACTGAGGCAAGAAAATGAGTGAGTTCCATACCGTATCCATATCTCAGTACAGTGGCGGACTGGGAACTTAAAGTGCCCCTGGAAAAAAAAAAACTAAAAGTGGCCCCATGTTGAAGGTGGGTCCAAATCGACAGAAAAATACCATCCCACCAGAACCATATACCACACTGAAGCACAATAAATTACCCCAAAGGTTGTCCCTTTGTGGTGGCCATCAGTAGATGCCATTTTTTGTCCTCCTCCATGTTGTCTTTGTTTAAGATATGGAGCAGGGGGCCTAGAAGGTGGGGCCACAGCAGTTGAATTCAGGAGGGCATGTGAGGTTGCTGGCTGGGTACCTGATTCTCACAGCTTTAATTACTGCTGAATGCTCATTAGGTATCTGGCCAGTGGCAGAAAGTAGGGGTTGAGCGGCACCCTGGGCATCAGCCCACCTGGTAATTTCCTTGTAAGATCTATAGCCAATTCACCCCTGCCTCAGTATTATGTTGTCACATTGAATGGAGCCTTAATAACACCTACTGAAGTTTCTACAGGACCTCTAGTGAACCTCTGTATAGATTTGATTTACAGAGACATACGGTACAGACCAAAAGTTTGGACACCTTCTCATTCAAAGAGTTTTCTGTATTTTCATGACTATGAAAACTGTAGATTCACACTGAAGGCATCAAAACTATGGATTAATACATGTGGAATTATATACTTAACAAAAAAGTGTGAAACAACTGTAAATATGTCTTATATTCTAGGTTCTTCAAAGTAGCCACCTTTTGCTTTGATTACTGCTTTGCAAACTCTTGGCATTCTCTTGATGAGCTTCAAGAGGTAGTCACCTGAAATGGTTTTCACTTCACAGGTGTGCCCTGTCAGGTTTAATAAGTGGGATTTCTTGCCTTATAAATGGGGTCGGGACCATGAGTTGTGTTAGTCCTACTGAATAGACTGTTAGAATTTGTATTATGGCAAGAAAAAAGCAGCTAAGTAAAGAAAAACGAGTGGCCATCATTACTTTAAGAAATGAAGGTCAGTCAGTCCGAAAAATTGGGAAAACTTTGAAGGTGTCCCCAAGTGCAGTCGCAAAAACTATCAAGCGCTACAAAGAAACTGGCTCACATGAGGACCGCCCCAGGAAAGGAAGACCAAGAGTCACCTCTGCTGCGGAGGATAAGTTTATCCGAGTCACCAGCCTCAGAAATCTCAGGTTAACAGCAGCTCAGATTAGAGACCAGGTCAATGCCACACAGAGTTCTAGCAGCAGACACATCTCTACAACAACTGTTAAGAGGAGACTGTGTGCAGAAGGCCTTCCTGGTAAAATAGCTGCTAGGAAACCACTGCTAAGGACAGGCAAAAAGCAGAAGAGACTTGTTTGGGCTAAAGAACACAAGGAATGGACATTAGACCAGTGGAAATCTGTGCTTTGGTCTGATGAGTCCAAATTTGAGATTTTTGGTTCCAACCACCGTGTCTTTGTGCGATGCAGAAAAGGTGAACGGATGGACTGTACATGCCTGCTTCCCACCATGAAGCATGGAGGAGGAGGTGTGATGGTGTGAGAGTGCTTTGCTGGTGACACTGTTGGGCATTTATTCAAAATTGAAGGCATACTGACCCAGCATGACTACCACAGCATCTTGCTGCGGCATGCTATTCCATCCGGTTTGCGTTTAGTTGGACCATCATTTATTTATCAACAGGACAATGACCCCAAACACACCTCCAAGCTGTGTAAGGGCTATTTGACCAAGAAGGAGAGTGATGGGGTGCTACGCCAGATGACCTGGCCTCCACAGTCACCAGACCTGAACCCAATCGAGATGGTTTGGGGTGAGCTGGACCACAGAGTGAAGGCAAAAGGGCCAACAAGTGCTAAGCATCTCTGGCAACTCCTTCAAGACTGTTGGAATACCATTTCAGGTGACTACCTCTTGAAGCTCATCAAGAGAATGCCAAGAGTATGCAAAGCAGTAATCAAAGCAAAAGGTGGCTACTTTGAAGAACCTAGAATATAAGACATATTTTCAGTTGTTTCACACTTTTTTGTTAAGTATATCATTCCACATGTGTTAATTCATAGTTTTGATGCCTTAAGTGTGAATCTACAATTTTCATAGTCATGAAAATACAGAAAACTCTTTGAATGAGAAGGTGTGTCCAAACTTTTGGTCTGTACTGTACATTCAGAGTTTGTTTCCTGTCAGATTTCACAGGCATCAGATGAAAAAAGGGGCATTCTCCATTGGACATTGTATTACAGAGATATACTCTTCTAGATGCATTACTTCTAAGGGAGAATACCTCCATAATATGATGTCCTACAAAAGCAATAGGGGAGATTTACTAATCAAAATGCACCAGAATTTTGGTGCAATTTTCACCAAAAAGAAACCTAGTGAACTTGCTTTGCATGATATTTGTTGTGTGGGTTAGTCAGCACATCCCAGTGCGCAGGTGCACATCACCATGGTTGAAAGCACAAAAGCAAAAAACAAACAGTGCAACAGCACTCTGCAAACACAATCAAGTAAATACAATAGTGCCATCCTCACTATAGAAAATGTAAAATGCCAATACTACATTACAAATGCGAGACTCCTGGCAAACACACCCTCTACAAAACCATTTGTGCCTGTCCACCAGAACCAAGGCAATCTCTCCACGACAGGAACCTAACACCAAACACTACCTCCACTGGTGTTTAGCTGCAAAATGTACATTATCATCTCATGATAAACATTCAGATAGTAAGCTTTTTATTAAAGGGGAACTCTCTGACACCAGGGAGTCTAAGTGCTACTGTCATGTGAAACCTACAGGGTTCAAAAGTCATAAAATGAGATTGGTTTAGGTCCTTGTGCAATACAACATGCCTGTTGTCGTACTCCTGATATAATGAAACCAGATTTTGCCAATGAATGAATGCATGTTTTTATTTTAGAACATCTGTCCTTAAGAGCTGTATTTTCCTTACATAGATGATTACACGTTAACATTTGTGACTAACGTTAGCATGGTGTGGCCCATCAAGTCCAACTCTCTTTTGAATGCACCAGGTATGCTGATAGTGTAACTGTATCATGATAAAACACTATGTATAGAGTGAATTCTTATAAAACAAAGTAACAGGGGTTAAAGTCACAATGTACGTACGGAAGAAGGTAATGTATTTTCTGTCGTTCACTCTGTCGGAGAATTCCTTCAATCCAACTTTTCCGTAGTATACAAGGTGCAAGTCTCATTTGATGAAGAATAAGCTACAGCGGATATGTCAACGCATGTAGGTGTGAGACGTATCAGTGCTGCGGTGTGTGGTTCTGTACATCAGACAGGTGGTTAGGTGCGGAATAAATTCAGGAGTTCAAATGAAATGTAAAGCACACTGTGGATGAGTGAATTTGCTCCAGCTATAGAGAATTCAGTCGGTTCCCTGCCTTGCAGGGAGCATGTTTGGCTGTGACGGCAGGAGATTATTTGTTCTCTTTCTCTGACACTGAACTAAAGAGAGCATTGTGGGAAAGCCATCATGACACATGACACAGTGCAAAGGAGGCTCACAGCATGTGGCAGCATCAAGGGGTTTACATGGCCTTGATGCACTCTGGCACAGCTTGGGACTACAAAGGAGAGTGGCTGTTCCATCTTCAGCAACACTGCAATTTGAACTACTCCCATGAGAGCTCGCAGTGAAGCTCCGTTCTGAAGCCCTCATAAGTGTGGGGCAAAAATACTGTCACTGTGCTTCTGATAATTAGAATTATTGTTATTGAATTATTCAAATTAACATGATTATTATCACCATCATTATTATATGTGTCGTGTTGCCAATCCTGTAACGCATTAAAAAATGTTTTGCGGAAAGGTACAGTAAAAGTCATTTTCTCCATATAGGGTTAATGTAGAGGACCAGAGGTGAACAAATGATTTGCCTGATTTGCCTGATTCGTCAGTTGGTAAGATGCGTGGGCAAGTTTCAGGTTCATTTTTGGCAAAATTAGCAGAATCGAAGGCAAATCAATTCTTTAGACATAAACAGAAAGAACACATGTAGTGCTCAAATTGACACACAAAAAAAATATATTATAATTTCATTTCCAAATACTAATTTGTCTTTGGTGAACTTAAGGTTTAGGAGATTTTTGGGTAAGACATGTTAAATTGAAAGGGGAAAATGAGAAGAACTCAGAAACAGCTGGCTATATGGGGGACGCATACAATGTGGGTAGAAATTGCAGCCCCTGGTGCGCAATGTGGCTATTGGTATTTCAAACAGATAGGTTGTCCATATTATAGAACTGTATGCCTGAAGCTGAATAGGAATAGGACTAAAGCAGGCCATACACTTGAAGTAACAGTAAGCTGAATGAGCATTCAACTGTCGGCTCTCTTATGCTTCCCCCATATACATGCAAGGTTGTTTTTCCTTTATTCACTAGCCCCAGTGCTGTGTCTGGAATATGGAGTGTTAAACATGGTATAATTCATCTGTCTGGATGAAGACTCAGTCTGCTCTATCTTACCTTTGATTAGCTTAGACAGGATGCTGAATCTCCTTAAAATTCCTTTATAGAGACTTACTGGAAGAATTCAATAGTATGGAGACGTATTTGCAAACACATATGCAAAGCAGTATCTAACAAGGAAGAGAACCACCTTGCCAGTGCCACCTATTGGCAGTGGCTCCCTATGAATCGAAATCCAACTTTCCAACAAGCCTTGGGATTTGACAAGGTAATATTTGGCTTGGCTAAATTCCCTTGTTAAAATCCAAGGCTTCTTGGAAAGTTGGATTTTGACTCATAGGTAGCCACTCCAAGAGGTGGCACTGGAGAGATGATTCTCTTCCTTAGTAGATACCTCTTTGCATTATCTTTGGGTGCAGACTGTTTGGGTCCTTTTACATGGGGTGAAAGAGTGGGTGCTTTTTGGGAATGAACACTCATAGAAACATTCATTCCTGATCATTACCAACTTATTAGCTGCATTAGAGCCTCAGCTCTGAGTGATAGCTATAGTTGTCTCCTGATTGGATACTACAGCTGTTACTCAAAGCAGAGAGGACAGGATGTGAACATCTCAGTGTAGAGAGAACTTCACAGTGAAGCACCACCTCCCTTGCACTATAAGGGGTTTCCTATCATGAAACACCTTTTAAATTAGGCCCAGGACTGTGCAGTACCTAAAGTAAAAAGTATAGTCACCTGATCCTTGTCACTCCATGTAAGCTCCAAGGTCCTTCTGCAATACTTTTGGTCTCCAGTGTGTGAACTTCCAGATGCTGTCATGTAACCACTGCAGCCATTCACTGGCCTCAGTAGTAACATGTCCCCAAGCTGAAGCCAGTGAATGGCAGCAGTACGCATGTGGCCCCACCCAGAAGTGTACATGCTAGGGACCAGAAGGATAGCGGAATGGGACTTAAGCATGGGAGCGATATGGAGCTGGTGATTGACTTTTTTAACTTTTGGTACAAGACAGTCTTGTGCCTAATTGAAAAAGGGTTTAAGAATGGGAAAAAATTGTGGAGCAGAATCTGTCAGAATAAAACTTCATATTCACACTACTACTGATGATAAGAGCCACAAAGGGTATATTTCTGTGGCTCACTTCAGCCCCTACTTAGTAGTGTCAGCAGTTTAGCATGGTCAAAATTGCTGACAAACTCCCTTTCAGCTATCATAGTCTAATGTCATTAATGCTGTTTTCATTTATAAAAGCTTCTTTCCATTCTTGGTCAATAGATTTAGCCTCTTGAAATTTATTTTGATTTAAAGTGACCATCTAGGAAGGACCTCAATGCTGATTTGTAACTCAGTAACTACAGGAGATTATTATCAGCTGTTTATTTTCCTCCAATACTTCTTGGGTGTTTCTTAGCTCAAAATTATTGGAGCAGAGCAAAGATATGCTACAACAGATTAGCTACGGTGCCTGAAACACATCTCCTGTTTCATGATTAGTTCAGGCTTGTAGCAAAGCAATAGTGAAAGGGTGGTGTGTCTCAGACTACCACAGACTTTGTACTATACCCAAACTGTAGTCACTAGAGATGAGCGAGCACTAAAATGCTCGGGTGCTCGTTATTCGAGTCAAACTTTTCCCGATGCTCGGGTGCTCGTTTCGAATAACGAACCCCATTGAAGTCAATGGAGACTCGAGCATTTTTGCAGGGGACCAAGGCTCTGCCTAGGGAAGGCTGGGTGAAAACCTGGAAACCTCAGAAAATGATGGAAACACCACGGAAATGGACAGGAAACAGCAGGGGCAGCATGCATGGATGCCTCTGAGGCTGCCTAATCCCACCATTACCCCTAATTCTCCTAGTGGGGCATGTGTGGTATCGATTCTTCTCAGTTTAATACCGTATACGCCCCCTATCTTGGGACTCTATATTTCATGGATTTTTCGACCACGGAAAAGGAAAAAGAGCTTGCTCTGGCCAGGGGAGTGTCTTTCCTACTGCAGCTAAGGGGACGTGTCCATGCTCTGCCTATCACAGGTCAGGAGGCAATTAAAAGAAAAACAAAAAAAAACATCAGTACAATATTTAATACGTCCCCTATCCGGGTAAATTGTTTGGAGAGAGGGCCTGTAGGTGGGGGGGGGGAGGCTGGGGGGAAGGAGGTTGAGCTGGAAGAGCTAGAGGAGTGCCCCCTGGGCTAGCGTGTGTGGTGGTGACAACAGCCGGAATGGATTTGGAAAAACTGTAGCATCAACCGGTACGGTATGTATTCTTCTGAGTTTAATACCGTATACGGCACCTATCCGGAAAAATAGTTTGGAGAGAGAGAAAGAGAGGAAAAAGACGTGCAGTATGGAGCAATTACACGGAAACTATTAGATTAGGCAGACATGGTCTGCTTAATTGCAACCCAGACAAAAGAGAGAAAGAGAGGAAAATGACATATTTTTAAAAGTGACGTTCAGTATAGATCAGGGGTGCACAACGTTTTCTGGGTGGGGGCCACATTGTCCGACTGAACCAACGTCAAGGGCCGAAAATAAAATTTAAATGGGTATTACCAACTGAAATACTGTATTTATGGCAGATTGAACACACAGTGTATACCATTAATGTCTAGTTACAGTTCCAGGAGTCCATCTAATGGGAGAAATACATGAAAAATGCATGTGAGCAGCCACAAAACATGGACATACATGTCTGTTACCAGATGGATGGGGCCACACAGAATGGTATCAAGGGCCGCATGTGGCCCCCGGGCCGCAGGTTGTGCACCTCTGGTATAGATCAAGTGTGGTATGTGTTCTATGTATACTACTCAGTTTAATACCGTATATGGCAGCTATCCAGAAAAATAGTTTCGAGAGAGAGAAATATAGGAAAAAGACGTAAATTGTTTGGAGAGAGGGCCTGTAGGTGGGGGGGCTGGCAGGGGGGAAGGAGGTTGAGCTGGAAGAGCCAGAGGAGTGCCCCCTGGGCTAGCATGTGTGGTGGTGATAACAGCCGGATGTAGTTAGAATGACGACGCAGGACCCCAACTTAAAAATTTTGCATCAACCGGTACAATTGTCAATTATCAGCTCGATCAAGTGTGGCATGACTTTTTAGATGGAGATTGCATGTGGTCACGTACTCCCTGGAACCCCATAGTCACCCCTTCTCTGATGTGCTAGCCCAGAACATTCTCTGCCCCAATTCGCAAGACCTTTTGCAGTCTCCGTGTGCTGACAGTGGGGATTTACCAGTGTTGTCTGAGAAGGTGGCGGACAATGGCGAGACACAGGTGTCGGGGGATGAGGTAGTTGTATGGGAAGCAAGTTACAGTGGGGACTCCTTGGGGGGACTTTCTCATGATGGGACAGATTCAACTTGGGTGGATCAGGCACAGGAACAGATCCATTTTTTTTTGTGTGTGTTTATTTAACTTTTATTTAGCAAAAATAACCACAGAGATATTTATTCGTTATCTTCGCTGCGCAGTCTGGCGTTGGGGTTCGTCACTTTGATGGCGAGCTGTGCCGCTCTCTCCACAATGGTCTTTAGGTTCTTAGATGGAGACGTTGTGGGCGATTTCTGCACAGAAGGACTTGTTGCTGATCAACAGAACCTCAAGCTCCTTGACATTGTGGACCAGGAATTTGCGGAACCCTGTGGGCAGCATGTGTTTGGTCTTCTTGTTGCTACCGTATCCAATGTTGGGCAATATAGCTACGCAGGTAATATTATTTTTCACACCTATCCAAAAAATAAAATTTACGCACTTTGCGCAAATAAAACTGGAAACTGGAACTGGAGAGAGGGCCTGAAGGTGGACCTCCGGAAAAATTGTTTGAAGAGAGGGCCTGTAGGTGGACCTCCGGAAAAAATTTTTTGAGAGAGGGCCTGTAGGTGGACCTCCGAAAAAATAGTTTGAAGAGAGTGCCTGTAGGGGGCCCTCCTGAAAAATTGTGGTAAAAGAGTGCCAGTTGGACCTCTAAAAAATGGTGTTTTTTTGGTCAGCGTTAGGCAAAGACGATATGGAGGAGTAGGAGGAGTAGGAGGAGTAGAGAAGAGGAATCGGATACATAAGTAATGTTAAATTTTAGCTGCTTTCCCCCGGAGGAGATTTGAATTCCGGTGAAATCCAGGCTTTGTTCATTTTAATAAGCGTCAGCCTGTCAGCAATGTCAGTTGACAGGCGTGTACGCTTATCGGTGATGACGCCACCAGCTGCACTGAATACCTGTTCTGACAGCACGCTAGCGGCAGGGCAGGCCAGCACCTCCAAGGCGTAAAGCGCCAGTTCAGGCCACGTGTCCAGCTTTAAAACCCAGTAGTTGTATGGAGCAGAGTGATCGCTACGGACATTGGTATGGTCAGCTAGGTACTCCCTCACCATCTTTCTGTACAGCTCCCCCCTACTCTGCCTAGACTGGGGACAGGTGACAGTGTCTTGCTAGGGTGACATAAAACTGGCAAAGGCCTTGGAGAGCGTTCCCCTGCCAGTGCTGGACAAGCTGCCTGCTCGCCTCCTCTCCCCCGCTACTTGGCCCACAGAACCATGCCCTCTGCCGCTCGTGGCGTCAGATGGGAAGAATTGTTTCAGCTTGTGCACCAGGGCCTGTTGATATCTGTTCACTCTCATACTCCTTTCCTCTGCAGGGATGAGAGTGGAAAGGTTCTGCTTGTACCGTGGGTCCAGGAGAGTGAACACCCAGTAATCGGTGTTTGAAAAAATTCTTCTAACGCGAGGGTCACGGGATAGGCAGCCTAACATGAAGTCTGCCATGTGCGCCAGAGTCCCAACAAGCAAGAATTCCCTCTCCTCACTGGCCTGACTCTCCATTTCCTCCTCCTCCTCCTCCTCCTCCTCCAAGTCCTCCTCTTCAGCCCATACACGCTCAAGAGTTAAGGACTGAGCACTGGTACCCTCTACTGTCTCGCCGACATTCTCCTCCTCTTCCTCCTCATCCTCATCCCCCTCCTCCGATACGCACTGAGAAACAGACCGGAGGGTGCTCTGGCTATCAAGCAACGTATCTTACTCCACCGTCTCTTGTGACAAGCGCAAAGCATCCGACTTCATGCTGAGCAGTGAGTTTTTCAACAGGCAAAGCAGCGGGATGGTGAGACTGATAATGGCGGCATCGCCGCTGACCATCTGTGTTGACTCCTCAAAGTTGCTCAACACCTGGCAGATATCAGACATCCACGTCCACTCCTCATTGTAGACTTGAGGAATCTGACTGACCTGACTACCAGTTCTGGTGGAAGTTGACATCTGGCAGTCTACAATCGCTCTGCGTTGCTGGTAAACTCTGGATAACATGTTTAACGTCGAATTCCATCTCGTGGGCACGTCGCACAACAGTCGGTGAGCGGGAAGTTGTAGGCGGCGCTGTGCTGCCCTGAGAGTGGCAGCATCTGTGGTGGACTTGCGGAAATGCGCACAGATGCGGCACACCTTGGTGAGCAAATCAGACAGATTGGGGTATGTCTTGAGGAACCGCTGAACTATGAGATTGAACACGTGGGCCAGGCATGGCACATGTGTGAGTCTTCCGAGTTGCAGAGCTGCCACCAGGTTACGCCCGTTGTCACACACAACCATGCCTGGCTTGAGGTTCAGCGGTGCCAGCCACACATCGGTCTGCGCCGTGATGCCCTGTAACAGCTCTTGAGCGGTGTGCCTTTTGTCACCTAAGCTCAGCAGTTTGAGAACCGCCTGCTGGCGCTTACCCACGGCACTGCTGCTGCGCCTAGAGCTACCGACTGAAGGCGCCGTGCCCACGGATGGTAATTCGGTGTCAGAGACCGTGACCGAGGTAGGTCCCGCAATCCTCGGTGTGGACAGTACATGGGCGGTCCCAGGGTCATTCTCGGTCCCAGCCTCCACCAAGTTAACCCAATGTGCCGTCAGTGAGATATAGTGTCCCTGCTCGGCAGCACTTGTCCACGTGTCCGTGGTTAGGTGGACCTTCTCAGAAACAGCGTTGGTCAGGGCACGGATGATGTTCTGTGACACGTGCTGGTGTAGGGCTGGGACGGCACATCGGGAAAAATAGTCGCGGCAGGGGACCGAATACCGAGGGGCAGCCACCGCCATGAGATTGCGAAAGGCCTTGGTCTCTACCAGCCTGTAGGGCAGCATCTCCAGGCTAAGCAATTTGGAGATGTGGACGTTGAGGGCTTGGGCATGTGGGTGGGTGGAACTGTATTTCCTCTTGCGCTCCAGCGTCTGCTGTAAAGACAGCTGAACGCTGCGCTGGGACACATTGGTGGACACTGTGGAGGATCGTTGAGGTGAAGGTGTGGTTTTCCGGCGGGAGGCGCTCGTGCCGGGGTCCTGGGCAGGGGGTTGACTAGCAGAGGCAGCGAGTGACGCAGGGGGTTGACTAGCAGAGGCAGCGAGTGACACAGGGGAAGGAGCAGTGGTGTGACCCGCAGGAGGTGGTGAACGGCCTTGGTTCCATTGAGTGGGGTGTTTAGCACTCATATGCCTGCGCATGCTGGTGGTGGTTAGGCTAGTAGTGGTGGCACCCCTGCTGATCCTGGTGTGGCACAGGTTGCACACCACATCCTCACTTTCTTTAAAGAATCTCCAGACTTGCGAACATCTAGGCCTCGCCACGGGAGCTTCACTACGTGAAACAGTTGCTGCTGATGCACTAGCTCTGGCCCTGCTTCTCCCTCTGGCCACACCACTGCCTCTTACAACCTGTTCTGGTGCAGCACTCGCCTCCGCCTCAGAAGCACTGTCTTCACTCAGCATATCAACCCAGCTTGGGTCAGTCACCTCGTCATCCTCAGTTTCCTCAGTCTGCTCCCCCCTCGGAATTCCTCCCCTAACAACAACTTCACCATTGTCTGACAACCGTGTCTCCTCATCGTCCGACACCTCTTTACAAACTTCTTCCACTAACTCAACATTGTCATCATCATCATCACCCACAGACTGCGACAGTTGGAAAACTTGGGCATCGGGAACGAGGTCAGCAGCAACCTGAGAAGTGGTTTGTGACTCTGGGAAGGGTCCAGAAAACAGTTCCTAAGAGTATGCCGGATCGCATTCCAAATTTTCCTGGGAGGGGGCAGACTGGGGGATAGGAGGTTGAGGTGGAGGAGCCAGAGGAGTGCTCCCTTGGGTAACGTGGGTGGACTGCGTGGAAGACTGACTGGTGGACAAATTACTTGAAGCATTGTCCGCAATCCACGAGATCATCTGTTCGCACTGTTGTGGTTTCAACAGTCCTCTACCACGTGTCCCTGTAAGTTGAGACATGAAGCTAGGGAGTGTAGCTCTGCGGAGTTCCACAGCTCCCTCATCAGCAGGTACTGTCTCACCCTGCCCAGGACAGAGATTTTTAGGATCAAGCTATATACGTGACAGGCAGCAAATGACTTGGTTGTATTCAGTGACGTACAGAAAGTGTCACCTGGACAGAAAATACGGATTGGAGTGAGTGTGCTGAACTGTGACACACAGAAAGGTTACACGCAGCTGTGTGAAATGGATTTGTATCACTGAGCTAAAACAACAAATACAACTAATTTTTTTTATATATTTTGTTTTCTATATTTTTTTTGTAGTTTTGTTTTTTTTGGGAACGTGACGTGCAGGAACTATCGGAGACCTAACTCACACCCTGTTAACGGTGGCTATTTAGACTGCGACCCAGACAAATGTCGCACGGAGATTTTTAGGATCAAGCTATATACGTGACAGGCAGCAAATGACTTGGTTGTATTCAGTGACATACAGAAAGTGTCACCTGGACAGAAAATATGGATTGGAGTGAGTGTGCTGAACTGTGACACACAGAAAGATTACACGCAGCTGTGTGAAATGGATTTGTATCACTGAGCTAAAACAACAAAAAAACTAATTTTTTTTATATATTTTGTTTTGGATTTTTGTTTTTTTTGGAACGTGACGTGCAGAAACTATCATAGAGCTAACTGACAGTGGCTATTTAGACTGCGACCCAGACAAATGTCGCACAGAGATTTTTGGGATCAAGCTATACACGTGACAGGCAGCAAAAGACTTGGTTGTATTCAGTGACATACAGAAAGTGTCACCTGGACAGAAAATAGTGAGTGTACTGAACTGTGACACACAGAATGGTTTCACACTGCTGTGTGCAATGGATTTGTATCACTGAGATAGAACAATAAAAAAAAAAACAGGGTTAGATATGGCGATAACTGCACTACTAGTGCCAGCCAGCCAAGCCAGGAGACAAAAAAAAATTTCTTCTAGCCCTTAGAAGGGCTGTTGGGTTCTTTGTGGGTGATTCCTGCCTAACAGAGAACTAAATTCAGGCCCTAACACTGTCCCTGAAAGGCAGCAGCTCTATCCCTAACGACATCCAGACGGCATCTGAGCCGAGCACCGCGGCCAGTCACTAGTATATTCCAGGGTCACCTGATCAGGCCAGCCAACCCCTGCTATCGACATGTAAGGGCCCCACGTGATGCTGGGTGTACCGCAGAGTCTCCTGGCTTGTGATTGGCTGTGTTTATAGGCGCCAAAAAAGCACGATGCGGAAGTTGCCATTTCCTCGAGCATGGCGAGATACTTGTCCGAACAGCGAGCACTTACGAGTACCCTAATACTCGAACGAGCACCAAGCTCGGACGAGTATGCTCGCTCATCTCTAATAGTCACAGATCATAGCTCTTGCAGTTAAGCAGTGGGACCTCAATAAATATCAGTTAATCATGTAAGTAATGACTTGCTTAGAATTTTCAATCTTAGAATTTGCTTAGAATTTTTTACAATCTTCTGACTGAAGGGTAGCTTTATAGCGTGTCTTCAGAATTTTTAAAAGATTCCAGTGTTGATTCCAATGCTCCATATATTGGCTTATAATCTTTACAGGTTGTGGATTTAAAAAGAATAAGTTTATGGATTATGATAAAAAAGGTCCTTATTGTGACCTTGTGGAACTGTAGAAATCAAGGATATTATGACTTTGGATGCCATAGTAATGATATCTCATTACTGCTTGTGGAAGACAATATTTAAAGGCATGTAGAACAAAATTCAACTACAAAGTTCAAGTTCTACCACAATTTCTGGGGTAGGTCTGCTGGTTTACTTACACCATAAAACTCTTTTTCTGCTAAATACATCCATCCCACAATTTACCATCTACTTCAGGTAACTTTTTCCCTCGCTCAAGTAAGGTATTTAAAAAAAAAGTGTTGACTCTTTTAAAGATGTATTAGATGGAGTGATTGTAATTCAAATTTGAGGAATTATTCTTGCATTGCGAGAAAATGAGTGATAAATAGTTCACTGTCGTCTAATAAGAAATCTGTCAGTTATTAGCAATGTAATTGCTCTAACGGTAAACAAGCAACAATTGCAATGAGCAAACAGCAAAACAATTTAGTGATTATTGTCTCATCTAGTTGCTCATCTTTCAAACGGAAGTGACTCTCTAAATCGTTACTTGTTGCTCCTTAATGGAAAAATCCATCCAATATCTTTCCATCTAATAGGACCATTACTGTTCCAGCCCTTCAATATACACATTGATGTGGACAGGAACATTGCATTATTAAATTGAAAATGAACTTTTTGAGTACCAGAGGATCCTCTTGTGAGCTTCCTGATGAGGTCCAGACAGTTTTTATTTCGGCCGCCTCTCTGCATGTTTGCCGTGCTGCGGCCGGAACTCCGGCCCACCCCTATTATAGTGAAAGGGGATGGAGCTTAGTTCTGCCCGCAGACATGCACTAGCAGCAGCATGGATCCGGCAGGCTGTTCACTCACCACAGTGTAAAAGTAGCCTAATTTAGGTGTATTTCAGCTTCATAAATGACCCGCTTAAAGTCTTCAATTTTTGCTTGGATTGTCCTGAATTAATAGCTGAAAGGAACTTTAACTGTGATTGTACAGTGCAAAGTGATTTTCAATACATGTGGATTTGAGAGCCTGCTCTAGTACCTAAGGTTTGAATGAGTGCCATGTTCTTCTCTCCAAAACACAAAACACATGAGAAAACAATACTTATGTCTAGCATGAGGATTCAGACACCATATCCTGCACAAAGTGTATCGCTGGAACCACCACTTTCTTCAGCAGACCATACTTGATGTCACATTATGTATAGCCAAGCCAAATCATATCTAGATGTGTGCTTGTTTGAGATGAGCAAATCACTCAAAATTTGATTCATGTTCAATTTGGCCAATTTGGCTGACTGATTTGATTCAAGCCCCAATCAATTCTACCCAAATTTAAAGTGCTCCAATTGACCTGAATATTTTGGTGTATGACATCCTGAGGTCTCCTAGAACTAGATTTTTTTCCTTCTTGTTTCTCTCTTTAACCCCTTAATGACTGGGAAGTTTCATTTTTTTTTATTTCCAGCCTTCCCAAAGCCATAATTTTTTTTATTTTCCCTTCACATAGCCGTATAAGAGCTTGTTTTTTGTGGGACAAGTTGTACTTTCTTATGGCACCATATACGGTTGCATACAATGTAGTGGGAAGCAGGAAAAAAATTCCAAATGGAGTGGAATGATAAAAAAACCCAAACACATTTCTGCTACAGTTTTATGGATTTTTCATTTAACTTTTCTCACATGGTAAAACTGACCTTTTGCTTTTATTCTACCGCTCAGTATTATTACAGTGATATCACACATGTATAGTTTCTTTTGCATTTCAATACTGAAAAAAAAAATGGAAAAAAAAAAAATTTTCTTTGCATCGCCATATTCTGAACCCAAAAGCTTTTTTTTTACTTTTATGTGCACAGAGCTGTGTCATGGCTAATTTTTGGCAGAAAAATCTTGTTTTCATTTATACCATTTTGAGGTGTATATGACTTTTTGATCACTTTTTATTCATTTTTTTGTGGGAAGTGAAGTGACCAAAAACTTTTTGTTTCTCCATTTTCTGTATGGAATACAATTTTGTATATTTTAATATGATGTTTATTTTTTAATGTACGTATGTTTGTTCATGTATTTTTATTTTTATTTTGGGGATTTACATTTTTATATTTTTTTTATATTTTTTAAATTTGTTTTCTTTTCTTTACACTTTTTAACAGTTCCTATAGGGAACTATAACAAATAATCATTAGATTCCTTTTCTCAAAGACTCCAATGCATTAGCACTGGCGTCTATGTGACTTACACTAAGTACCTATCGAGCTCTGCCACAGGCAAGGGATCCATGGGAACTAATGATCGCCACCTAGGGTTAAGCGGTACCAGCTGGTACTGAAGCCAACTTCAGATCCCAGTTTTAAAATGGTTTAAATAATCGAAGTGCAATAATCGAAGTCCAAAGTTATTCAACAAAGTCTTGTGAGATTTCGGGCATAACGAATTTCACCTCCGTGATGCCCATACATTTTACCTGTCTTCATACAGCATTCAAAAGTTTTCAATGAAGCGACTTTGGATCTATGATCCAAAGCGCATTTTGCTGAACCCTAGAGGCAATCACTAATAAAGGTGCACTGCTACGGTAATGCAATTGACAATATATGGCTAAACCCTCACGCTGATGTTAAAATGAGACTTTCGCCAATATATTCTTATATCAAGAACATACCGGAGCCCAAGCACCCCGTCAAGGTATCTCAGAGTGGCACGGGACCTGACACTAACCTGCCTAGCCATATGGGCAATTGCGGAAGGAGCATATAGGCCGACGCACAGCAACCAACTCCTAGTTACCTCCAGAGTGAGATCACACATGCAATGGGAGGAGGGAAGAGACTATGAGCCCCACCTGCCATTGACTCATGTGACTCAGGCTGCACAGGTGCACCAGAATGTTACCATAACATGTAAGTAATGGTACATTCAAACCTGGAGTTGCCACACCTCCAGGTGTAAATGTTCAAATACAATCACAGAAAAAAACGTGGTCTAATAATGGCAGAAAATTGCTCAGACCCCATATGCTGTTGCGCATATCAAACCGGGGGAGCAATTCCTGCACATGTGATCCAATGCTAACAGCAATCCTCAGCAAAAATGCATACAATGGAGGATGCCTGCAGCGGACCACATGTACCACAAAACCATCCTACACAAGGTAACAAATTGTGTGGATGTGGCGAACTATATAATCAAACAATCACTAATAAAGGTGCACTGCGGCGGTAATGTTAGTGTTAGGTCCCGTGCCACTCTGAGATACCTTGACGCGGTGCTCGGGCTTCGGTATGTTCTTGATATAAGAATATATTGGCGAAAGTCTCATTTTAACATCAGCGTGAGGGTTTAGCCATATATTGTCAATTGCATTACAGCCGCAGTGCACCTTTATTAGTGACTGTTTGATTATATAGTTTGCCACATCCACACAATTTTTTACCTTGTGTAGGATGGTTTTGTGGTACATTTGGTCCGCTGCAGGCATCCTCCATTATATGCATTTTTGCTGAGGATTTCTGTTAGCAACGGATCACATGTGCAGGAATTGCTCCCCCGGTTTGATATTCGCAACAGCATATGGGGTCTGAGCAATTTTCTGCCATTATTAGACCACGTTTTTTTTTTCTGTGATTGTATTTGAACCCTAGAGACAGCCTCAGATCATTCAGGAGGAACGAGACTGCGACACATTCCATCCTGCTCCCCGATACTTGCTAGGGGGAGCCGGTGCATGGCTGGGAGTACAAATGCCATGGTCACATTTGACCACAGCAACCACAGGGTTAAATATATGCAATCATGTTATCATCTACTGCATGCATTAGCCACGGTGCCTACTGTTTAAAACATCTGGACAGCTATGGCGCCCAGTGCACCCAAAAGCAGGTGCCATCTTTAAAGTCCCAACCATTTTAAAATATTTAAGATATTTTTTTTTCTCTCACAAAAATTTGCTGGAATCAAAACACCAAAAATTCTGATTTAGATCCACTTTGAATTTTTTACAAAATTCAGGTTGAATCTGGTTTGTTATTATATGCATTGTTAAAGAGGACCTGTCGCCACAAATGCAATGCAGTCAGCAGGCGGCATGTTATAACGCAGGAGAAGCTGAGCAGATTGATATACTGTAGTTTTGTGGAAAAGTACAACTTTTAATTTATAGATTTATTTCTCTGTTTTTCTGACTTAAGTTTTACATTTGGGCAGTCTTAGCAGTGATTGATAACATTCTCTACATTAGTGTTTATTGATACATAGCTGTCAGCCGCTGATCGCTGTACACAGGGATAAGTTCAGAGAAAGCAAAGATGTACATAGTTGTATAAATTAAAAGTTTTACAGATTTTTTTTCCATAAAAACTATACATTAATCTGCTCAGCTTCTCCTGCTTTATAACATGCTGTTTACAGATTACAGTGCATTTTGTGGTGCCAAGTTCTCTTTAATATTAAGGGCAGTTATAGATCACCCCAGTTTCTTACATATTGAAAGCCTTTACTTACAGAGAACATCTAAAACATTCTAACAAACAAAAATATTAAAACATAAAAATAATATAAAAATTTGAATTATCCCAACCCTTTCCCTAGAATAAAAAAAATAAATACATAAGCAATAAAAAAAACCTAAAGATCATGTGCATAACCACTTCCAAAAACACCTGTAGTATTAAAATATAAAAATATTTATCCCATACGGGGAATTGCATAATGGACAAAAAAATAAAAATGGTTGATCTGCCATTTTTTTGTCACTTCACCTCCCCAAAAAATTGAATTAAAAAAATAATCAAAATATCGTATACAATCCAAAATGGTATCAATATCAAAACTATAGATTCTCCCACAAAAAAGAGCTCTCACACAGCTCTGTTAACAGAACTATAAAAAAGACATGGGGGCCAGAATATGGCAATGAAAAGAAAAAAAAAAATAGGTGTTGCCAACGTTTTATTTTTTTCAGTAATAAAATACAAGAAAAACTACATAAATTGGTATCAGCATAATCATACTGACCTGGAGAATGAAGATAACAGGTTCATTTTACTGAATAGTGAATACCGTAAAAACAAAACCCATAAAACTGTGGCAGAATTACTACTTTGTATGCTACAGTACAATAAAGGGTGCCATTAAAAAGTACAATGTGTCCTGCAAAAAACAAGCCCTCATACGGCTATTTGAACAGAAAAATAAAAAAGTTATGGCTCCAGGAAGGCAGGGGGTGAAAAATGAAAACATAGAAAACCACAGGGTCCTGAAGGGGTTAAGTGATGATACACACCTGCAGTGAAGAGGAGCTTAAATCAAGCAACATTTGGGTATGCACTCTGCCTCTTCAAAGTCTACAGCACTTACACAGTGTCTCTCATTGAATGGCACTAAGAACACCATTCTAGTGATTGTGATACTAGCAGTGGAGCTTCTAGCAATCATACATTTATCACCTATCATCATTACCTAACAAATTTTAGTAAGCAATCGTAAAATTACTTTAGTATATCACTGCAGAAATTCTGATATTTTAACATTCTCTAAATACAGTTTCAACCTTTGTTATTCAGATATGGCTGATGCTAATGTGGTAGGAATGAGCACAAAACTCTAATAATTAAAATTTCTCCTCCAAGTAATTTGATTTATGCTGACTCTCTATACACTTCACCTCATATCTAATGAATATGTATTGTAATACCTGCCTTATTGATATGCATTCCCTCCCAATTTTTTGTAACCTGCTGATCTGTCCTTGTCTAACTGACCAGCTGGTAGCCCTGCAACCGACTAGAACGTCACACTTGTTTGACATTTCATTGTGCTGCTTATTCACTTATTTGCTGTTTCTATATTCTTTTCGTCTCCTGTGTTAAAAATAAAGTAAAAATTCCCATGAAAAGAAAATTGTCCTCCAAGGAAATTTGTCAAGATAGTTTACCACCAGTCTGGCCTGTAGGATTACTCAAATCTTTCTTTGATATTCTCTTAGAACAGAAAAATGGATTCTTTTTTAAGCAACATCTGTCATGAAACCTGCAGATATGAGTAGTTATAGACTACGTAATAGAAGAATGACGTAGCCACTGTAGCAGAAATGCCTTGCTGGTCATGGCTTCCCCAGTAAAATTAGCTTCCTGCCATGGATGCAGGAATGGGACCCGATTGGTCAGAATATCATGTCTGCAGCTACCCTTTTCAAGGGAATGTCTCTGATGAGAAAATATAATTTTAGACAATATACATTTTCTAAGTAGATAAACATGTACTTTCATGACAAGAGTGGTTAGAAATTTATGTCACTAAAAATATATTCCATATATCTGGATAGTTTGTTTTGCAGCATATACATGGATTTTCGATTCAGATATATCATTTAGATGTCTATACTTTCAAACATTTCTGAAACAAATTAGCCACATGGGAATATACACTAAGGCTTCACGCTTATGGCTTCACCTTTATAATTTGGAGACAATGCTGTGTGTGGTGAAGTAGTCCACTAGAAGCATATTAAAGGCATATTATCTAGATTAAATGGCTATTCCGGTTACCATAAATATAACTTATGTTTTAGACTAATTCATCATCAATAATTACCTAATATAATGTCAATTTCACATATTTACCATTCAGTAGTTATAAAAGTAGTTTTCTTCCTCTGCTACCCACCGCGTTTCCTCATAAGTTACCATGGCATCGACCTTTAGTTCTGAGCCTTTGTTAGGTCGAGCATGCTCAGTGTGTTGCTATCAATTCTCTAGCTAAATGTTAGTTTACTGCTGATTACTGAGTAGAGGGAGTGTGTCGGGGCTGGAATATCAAGAAGCCAATCAATAAGCATTAACACTCACAGCAGGAAAGCTAGGGATTGCGGGGATTTTAGTTTTGTGAGGGAAGATTAGGAGCCATGATACTCTCAGTGTGTTGCAGGCTCACACAGGAGCTAGTCAAATGGATTGCAAGGTAAATTGAAACTCTGATTATATGTATAGATATGGGTTCTGGTTTGGTCACGGCTTGCAGCCTTTTTCAAAAATTAAGTTACTTTACCGGAATACCCCTTTAAGATACATTTATACATAAGGATATTGTGAAAAGGTTGGTGACATTGAAACTAAAGTGGTTTTAAAGGCTAAAGATATTGATTACTCAGGCATAGGATAGGTTATCAATATCAGATCAGTGGGTTCGACACCTGGCAACCCTACTGATCAGCTGGTTTGGGCAGCTGTGGCACTGAAAACTATAGAGTGTATGGAGCTGAAAGCAGACAGCTCCATACACTGTGCAGTGGCCATGTTCGGGTACTGCAGCTCAGCTCCTATTGAAGTTAATAGGAGATGAGCTGCAGTATATTAGCACTGGAAACTATACAATGTACACAGCTGTTTGCTTCTGCTCTTTGCACTACATAGTTTCCAGCGCTGCAGCTCTCCAAAACAGCTGGTCAATGAAGATGTCAGACTCCACTAGTCTGATGACCTGATGAAGATAAGTCATCAATAGAGATGAGCGAGCATACTCGTCCGAGCTTGATACTCGTTCAAATATTAGGGTACTCGTAAGTGCTCGCTACTCGGACGAGTATCTTAATGTAGTCCATCTGCAATCTCTGAAATAGGCAAGATGGCCTAGGTACATGCCTTTCTGGAACCCTCAAAGTTCTTCCAACATTATTACAGGCACACATGATGTAACCTTGGACAAACCTGGTGGCAGCGCTGCTGGACCCTGGGATTTCCACCATCTCTCCTCCTAACACATACATTAACCCATGTGCTGAATTCTTCATCAATGGGCAGAGTGCACTTGAGAAGGCACCATTTTACCTACCCTTCAGAGCTTGTCATCACTCATTGCTCTTTAGAGGTCTTCTGGGCCTAGGTTGGCTGAGTCACGTAAACCTTAGGTTGGCTTCAGGTAATGGCTGGAGGTCTGCAGTTATAGCAGTTTAATCTCCCAACTTGTTGTCTCTTTCTTTTTTTTCTTCTGGACAGCATCAGGGCATAAAACAACTCTCACACACTCAGCACTCTTCATGGGTTTCCCATGGATCCAACAAAACCTCCACTCCCCCAGATCAGACCATAATCATGGAAGATACCAAAGGCATATCTGAAATCTATATGAATCTTAGTTATCTGACCACAACCATCTTACCAGCCTTAGTGAGAGCCTTCAACTCTACCTCCTGTACTCACATTACAGAAGGGAGCGGTATT
>ONZH01015425.1:0-42220 GCA_900303285.1 Rhinella marina | reverse complement strand
TACAAATCCATTTACACAGCTGCGTGTAACCTTTCTGTGTGTCACAGTTCAGCACACTCGCTCCAATCCGTATATACTGTCCAGGTGACACTTTCTGTACGTCACAGAATACAACCAAGTCATTTGCTACCAATATCATCTACAGCTTGATCCAGAAAACTCTCTGTGCGACATTTGTCTGGGTCGCAGACTAAATAGCCACCGTTAACAGGGTGTCAGTCAGTTCTACCATAGTTCCTGCACGTCACGTTCCCAAAAAAAAAAAAATAAAAAAAAATAAAAAAAAAAATTATTTTTTCAGTTGTTTTAGCTCAGTGATACAAATCCATTTTACTCAGCTGCGTGTAACCTTTCTGTGTGTCACAGTTCAGCACACTAGCTCCCATCCGTATATACTGTCGCAGGTGACACTTTTCTGTACGTCACAGAATACAACCAAGTCATTTGCTACCAATATCATCTACAGCTTTGATCCAGAAAACTCTCTGTGCGACATTTGTCTGGGTCGCAGACTAAATAGCCACCGTTAAACAGGGTGTCAGTCATTTCTACCATAGTTCTTGCACGTCACGTTCCCAAAAAAAAAACAAAATATAAAAAAAAAAATATTTTTTCAGTTGTTTTAGCTCAGTGATACAAATCCATTTTACTCAGCTGCGTGTAACCTTTCTGTGTGTCACAGTTCAGCACACTAGCTCCCATCCGTATATACTGTCCAGGTGACACTTTCTGTACGTCACAGAATACAACCAAGTCATTTGCTACCAATATCATCTACAGCTTGATCCAGAAAACTCTCTGTGCGACATTTGTCTGGGTCGCAGACTAAATAGCCACCGTTAACAGGAGTGTAAGTCAGTTTCTTACCATAGTTCCTTGCACGTCACGTTCCCAAAAAACAAAATATAAAAAAAAAAATTATTTTTTCAGTTGTTTTAGCTCAGTGATACAAATCCATTTTACTCAGCTGCGTGTAACCTTTCTGTGTGTCACAGTTCAGCACACTAGCTCCCATCCGTATATACTGTCCAGGTGACACTTTCTGTACGTCACAGAATACAACCAAGTCATTTGCTACCAATATCATCTACAGCTTGATCCAAAAAACTCTCTGTGCGACATTTGTCTGGGTCGTTGACTAAATAGCCACCGTTAACAGGGTGTCAGTCAGTTCTACCATAGTTCCTGCACGTCACGTTCCCAAAAAAACAAATAAAAAATAATAAAAAAAAAAAAAAATTATTTTTTTCAGTTGTTTTAGCTCAGTGATACAAATCCATTTACTCAGCTGCGTGTAACCTTTCTGTGTGTCACAGTTTCAGCACACTAGCTTCCCATCCGTATATACTGTCCAGGTGACACTTTCTGTACGTCACAGAATACAACCAAGTCATTTGCTACCAATATCATCTACAGCTTGATCCAGAAAACTCTCTGTGCGACATTTGTCTGGGTCGCTGACTAAATAGCCACCGTTAACAGGGTGTCAGTCAGTTCTACCATAGTTGTCTTGTACGTCACGTTCCCAAAAAAAAACTAAAAAATATAAAAAAAAAATTAAAAATTTTTTTCAGTTGTTTTAGCTCAGTGATACAAATCCATTTTACTCAGCTGCGTGTAACCTTTCTGTGTGTCACAGTTCAGCACACTAGCTCCCATCCGTATATACTGTCCAGGTGACACTTTCTGTACGTCACAGAATACAACCAAGTCATTTGCTTACCAATATCATCTACAGCTTGATCCAGAAAACTCTCTGTGCGACATTTGTCTGGGTCGCAGACTAAATAGCCACCGTTAACAGGGTGTCAGTCAGTTTCTACCATAGTTCTTGGCACGTCACGTTCCCAAAAAAACTAAATATAAAAAAAAAATTATTTTTTCAGTTGTTTTAGCTCAGTGATACAAATCCATTTTACTCAGCTGCGTGTACCTTTCTGTGTATCACAGTTCAAGCACACTAGTCCCATCCGTATATACTGTCCAGGTGACACTTTCTGTACGTCACAGGATACAACCAAGTCATTTGCTAACCAATATCATCTACAGCTTGATCCAGAAAACTCTCTGTGCGACATTTGTCTGGGTCGCAGACTAAATAGCCATCGTTAAACAGGGTGTCAGTCAGTTCTACCATAGTTCTTGCACGTCACGTTCCCAAAAAACTAAATATAAAACAAAAAATTATTTTTCGGTTGTTTTAGGCTCAGTGATACAAATCCATTTTACTCAGCTGCGTGTAACCTTTCTGTGTGTCACAGTTCAGCACACTAGCTCCCATCCATATATATCTGTCCAGGTGACACTTTCTGTACGTCACAGAATACAACCAAGTCATTTGCTACCAATATCATCTACCGCTTGATCCAGAAAACTCTCTGTGCGACATTTGTCTGGGTCGCAGTCTAAATAGCCACCGTTAACAGGGTGTCAGTCAGTTCTACCATAGTTTCTGCACGTCACGTTCCCAAAAAAACAAAATATAAAAAAAAAATTATTTTTTTCAGTTGTTTTAGCTCAGTGATACAAATCCATTTTACTCAGCTGCGTGTAACCTTTCTGTGTGTCACAGTTCAGCACACTCGCTCCAATCCGTATATACTGTCCAGGTGACACTTTCTGTACGTCACACAATACAACCAAGTCATTTGCTAATATTCTACTTGACAGAAAACTGTGCGACAGTGATAAAGTTTGTGGGTTTCAGTACACCAGGCCCGTTTAATTTTTTTTTTTATAATACACTTATATACAAAAAATGTTGAACCCCAGGGCTAAGGGTCGAGGACGAGGGCGTGGGCGTGGGCATTCAATTACTGCAGGGGGCAGAGGCCGTGGTCCTGGGCAAGGGTGAGACAGTACCTGCTGATGAGGGAGTAGGGGAATTCCGCAGAGCTACACTCCCTAAGCTTCATGTCTCAACTTACAGGGACACGTGGTAGAGGACTGTTGAAACCCACAACAGTGCGAACAGCTGATCTCCGTGGATTGCGGACAATGCTTCAAGTAATTTGTCCACCAGTCAGTCTTCCACGCAGTCCACCCACGTTACCCAAGGGAGCACTCCTATGGCTCCTCCACCTCAACCTCCTTCCCCCCAGTCTGCCCCCTCCCACGAAAATTTGGAATGCGATCCGGCATACTCTCAGGAACTGTTTTGTGGACCCTTCCCAGAGTCACAAACCACTTCTCAGGTTGCTGCTGACCTCGTTCCCGATGCCCAAGTTTTCCAACTGTCGCAGTCTGTGGGTGATGATGATGATGATGACAATGTTGAGTTAGTGGAAGAAGTTTGTAAAGAGGTTTCGGACGATGAGGAGACACGGTTGTCAGACAGTGGTGAAGTTGTTGTTAGGGGAGGAATTCCAAAGAGGGGGGAGCAGACTGAGGAATCGGAGGATGACGAGGTGACTGACCCAAGCTGGGTTGATATGCCGAGTGAAGACAGTGCTTCTGAGGCGGAGGCGAGTGCTGCACCAGAACAGGTTGTAAGAGGCAGTGGTGTGGCCAGAGAGAGAAGCAGGGCCAGAGCTGGTGCATCATCAGCAACTGTTTCACGTAGTGAAGCTCCCGTGGCGAGGCCTAGATGTTCGCAAGTCTGGAGGTTCTTTAAAGAAAGTGAGGATGACCGACGGACTGTGGTGGTGCAACCTGTGCCACACCAGGATCAGCAGGGGTGCCACCACTACTAAGCCTAACCACCACCAGCATTCGCAGGCATATGAGTGCTAAACACCCCACTCAATGGAACCAAGGCCGTTCACCACCTCCTGCGGGTCACACCACTGCTCCTTCCCCTGTGTCACTCGCTGCCTCTGCTAGTCAACCCCCTGCGTCACTCGCTGCCTCTGCTAGTCAACCCCCTGCCCAGGACCCCGGCACGAGCGCCTCCCGCCGGAAAACCACACCTTCGCCTCCACGATCCTCCACAGTGTCCACCAACGTGTCCCAGCGCAGCGTTCAGCTGTCTTTACAGCAGACGCTGGAGCGCAAGAGGAAATACAGTTCCACCCACCCACATGCCCAAGCCCTCAACATCCACATCTCCAAATTGCTTAGCCTGGAGATGCTGCCCTATAGGCTGGTAGAGACCGAGGCCTTTCGAAATCTCATGGCGGTGGCTGCCCCTCGGTATTCCGTCCCCAGCCGCCACTATTTTTCCCGATGTGCCGTCCCAGCCCTACACCAGCAAGTGTCACAGAACATCATCCGTGCCCTGACCAACGCTGTTTCTGAGAAGGTCCACCTAACCACGGACACGTGGACAAGTGCTGCCGGGCAGGGACACGATATCTCACTGACGGCACATTGGGTTAACTTGGTGGAGGCTGGGACCGAGAATGACCCTGGCCGCTCATGTACTGCCCACACCGAGGATTGCGGGGCCTACCTCGGTCACGGTCTCTCAGACGTACTATGCCTCCTCCGACCCCTCCTCCTCCACCAAATTACCATCCGTGGGCACGGCGCCTTCAGTCGGTAGCTCTAGGCGCAGCAGCAGTGCCGTGGGTAAGCGCCAGCAGGCGGTGCTCAAACTGCTGAGCTTAGGTGACAAAAGGCACACCGCCCAAGAGCTGTTACAGGGCATCACGACGCAGACCGATGTGTGGCTGGCACCGCTGAACCTCAAGCCAGGCATGGTTGTGTGTGACAACGGGCGTAACCTGGTGGCGGCTCTGCAACTCGGCAGACTGACACATGTGCCATGCCTGGCCCACGTGTTCAATCTCATAGTTCAGCGGTTCCTCAAGACATACCCCAATCTGTCTGATTTGCTCACCAAGGTGCGCCGCATCTGTGCGCATTTCCGCAAGTCGACCACAGATGCTGCCACTCTCAGGGCAGCGAAGCGCCGCCTACAACTGCCCGCTCACCAACTGTTGTGCAACGTGCCCACGAGATGGAATTCCACATTAAACATGTTAACCAGAGTTTACCAGCAGCGCAGAGCGATTGTAGACTGCCAGATGTCATCTTCCACCAGAACTGGTAGTCAGGTCTCTCAGATTCCTCAAGTCTACAATGAGGAGTGGACGTGGATGTCTGATATCTGCCAGGTGTTGAGCAACTTTGAGGAGTCAACACAGATGGTTAGCGGCGATGCCGCCAATATCAGCCTCACCATCCCGCTGCTTTGCCTGTTGAAAAAATCACTGCTCAGCATCAAGTCGGATGCTTTGCGCTTGTCACAAGAGACGGTGGAGGAAGATACGTCGCTTGATAGCCAGAGCACCGTCCGGTCTGTTTCTCAACGCGTATCGGAGGAGGGGGATGAGGATGAGGAGGAAGAGGAGGAGAATGTCGGCGAGACAGTAGAGGGTACCAGTGCTCAGTCCTTAACTCTTGAGCGTGTATGGGCTGAAGAGGAGGACTTGGAGGAGGAGGAGGAGGAGGAAATGGAGAGTCAGGTCAGTGAAGAGAGGGAATTCTTGCGTGTTGGGACTCTGGCGCACATGGCAGACTTCATGTTAGGCTGCCTATCCCGTGACCCTCGCGTTAGAAGAATTTTTTCCAACACCGATTACTGGGTGTTCACTCTCCTGGACCCACGGTACAAGCAGAACCTTTCCACTCTCATCCCTGCAGAGGAAAGGAGTATGAGAGTGAATAGATATCAACAGGCCCTGGTGCACAAGCTGAAACAATTCTTCCCATCTGACGCCGCTAGCGGCAGAGGGCATAGTTCTGTGGGCCAAGTAGCGGGGGAGAGGAGGCGAGCAGGCAGCTTGTCCAGCACTGGCAGGGGAACGCTCTCCAAGGCCTTTGCCAGTTTTATGTAACCCCAGCAAGACACTGTCACCTGTCCCCAGTCTAGGCAGAGTAGGGGGGAGCTGTACAGAAAGATGGTGAGGGAGTACCTAGCTGACCATACCAACGTCCGTAGCGATCACTCTGCTCCATACAACTACTGGGTTTCAAAGCTGGACACGTGGCCTGAACTGGCGCTGTACGCCTTGGAGGTGCTGGCCTGCCCTGCCGCTAGCGTGCTGTCAGAGCGGGTATTCAGTGCTTTTGGTGGCGTCATCACCGATAAGCGTACACACCTGTCAACTGACAGCGCTGACAGGCTGACGCTTATTAAAATGAACAAAGCCTGGATTTCACCGGAATTCAAATCTCCTCCGGGGGAAAGCAGCTAAAGATTTAAATAACTTATGTATCCGATTCCTCTTCTCTACTCCTCTTCTCTACTCCTCCTCCTCCATATCGTCTTTGCCTAACGCTGACCCAAAAAACGCCATTTTTTAGAGGTCCAACTGGCACTCTTTTAGCACAATTTTTCAGGAGGGCCCCCTACAGGCCCTCTCTTCAAACAATTTTTCAGGAGGGCCCCCTGCAGGCCCTCTATTCAAACAATTTTTCCAGAGGTCCACCTACAGGCCCTCTATTCAAACTATTTTTCCAGAGGTCCACCTACAGGCCCTCTCTTCAAACAATTTTTATTTTTGGGATAGGTGTGAAAAATAATATTACTTGCGAATCTATAATGCCCAACATTGGATACGGTAGCAAGTAGAAGACCAAACACATGCTGCTCACAGGGTTCCACAAATTCCTGGTCCACCCGCAAATTCCTTGTCCACAATGTCAAGGAGGACGAGGTTCCGTGGATGAGCAACAAGTCCTTCTGTACTGAAATCGCCGACAAAGTCTCCATCTAAGAACCTACAGACCATTGTGGAGAGAGCGGCACAGCTCGCCATCAAAGTGAGGAACCCCAACGCCGGACTGCGCAGAGAAGATAACGAATAAATGTCTCTGTGGTTATTTTTGCTAAATAAAAGTTAAATAAACCCCCCAAAAAATGTATCTGTTCCTGTGCCTGATCCACCCAAGTTGAATCTGTCCCATCATGAGAAAGTCCCCCCCAAGGAGTCCCCACTGTAACTTGCTTCCCATACAGCTACCTCACCCCCCGACACCTGTGTCTCGCCATTGTTCACCACCTCTTCAGACAACACTGGTAAATCCACACTGTCAGCACACGGAAACAGCAAAAGGTCTTGCGAATTGGGGCAGAGAATGTTGTGGGCTAGCACATCAGAGAAGGGATGACTATGGGGTTCCAGGGAGTACGTGACCACATGCAATATCCATCTAAAAAGTCATGCCACACTTGATCAATCTCATAATTTACGACTGTATCGGTTGATGCTAAATTTTTAAGTTGGGGTCCTGTGTCGTCATTCTAACTCCATCCGGCTGTTGTCACCACCACACACGCTAGCCCAGGGGGCACTCCTCTGGCTCTTCCAGCGAAACCTCCTTCCCCCCAGCCTGCCCCCCCCCACCTACAGGCCCTCTCTCCAAACAATTTACGTCTTTGTCCTATCTTTCTCTGTCTCCAAACCATTTTTCCGGATAGCTGCCATATACGGTTTTAAACTGAGTAGTATACATACCACAGTTGATCAATCTCATAATTTACGACTGTACCGGTTGATGGAAAATTTTTAAGTTGGGGTCATGCGTCGTCATTCTAAATACATCCGGCTGTTGTCACCACCACACACGCTAGCCCAGGGGGCACTCCTCTGGCTCTTCCAGCGAAACCTCCTTCCCCCCACCTACAGGCCCTCTCTCCATACTATTTACCCGGACAGGGGACGTATTAGATATTGTACTGATGTTTTTTGTTTTTCTTCTTTTAATTGCCTCCTGACCTGTGATAGGCAGAGCATGGACACTCCCCTGGCCAGAGCAAGCTCTTTTTCCGTTTTCCGTGTTCGAAAAATCCATTAAATATAGGGTCCCAAGATAGGGGACATATACGGTATTAAACTGAGAAGAATCAATACCATACGGGCTAAAGCAACAGTTTTCCCAAATCCATTCTGGCTATTGTCACCACCACACACGCTAGCCCAGGGGGCACTCCTCTGGCTCTTCCAGCGAAACCTCCTTCCCCCCCACCTACATGCCCTCTCTCCAAACAATTTTCCCGGGTAGGGGGACGTATTAGATATTGTACTGATTTTGAATTTCCTCCTGCAATAGACGGGAATCAAACCCAGATCAACTGCTTGGGAAGTAGCTATGCTCACCACTATACCACCAGCAGCCACAGCAACTGATAAGAACAGATACTAAATTTGATTTCAGCTGAAGTGCCAGCATGAGCAGTGGTGTCACCTGCAGGCGGTGATGGACCTTCGTTGCACCTAGTTGGGTGCTTCCCTAACATGTGATGGGTATTTGCCTCGCCTTTCTTGGTCTGGGTGAGCACAATTGCCATGAGGGTAACCACCAGGCTGTTGCCTGAGAATTTGGGGTAATGGTGGGATTAGGCAGCCTCAGAGGCATCCATGCATGCTGCCCCTGCTCTTTCCTGTCCATTTCCGTGGTGTTTCCATCATTTTCTGAGGTTTCCAGGTTTTCACCCAGCCTTCCCTAGGCAGAGCCTTGGTCCCCCGCAAAAATGCTCGAGTCTCCCATTGATTTCAATGGGGTTTGTTATTCGAAACGAGCACCCGAGCATTGGGAAAAGTTCGACTCGAATAACGAGCACCCGAGCATTTTAGTGCTCGCTCATCTCTAGTGGCAATGTATCTTGTGTGGCCCAGTATCTGCCTTCATATTGCCTGTGAGGAGAGTTGGAGATTGCACTTTATAACATGGGACCAAAAAAGGAGAAATTACCAGTAGAGCAGAAAGCAAGTAACATTCCACTACAACCCTCTCAGAGAATGGTGAGGTTCAACTGTGAAGTGAGCAGAGTTTTGAATAGGGAAACTCAAAGACAATCTGAATTATTTGCCTTTTGTACAACCTAGCAGATGGTAGGGGTCCCATTGAGGACCTTCCATACATACTGGCAGGGATGCACCACCAATGAGGCCAGGTGAGGCGATCGCCTCAGGCAGCACCAGGTAGGGGCAAGAGGGGCGCAGCGGAAGGGCCATCAGCAATGATGCCTCAGGCAGCAGAAAGACTAGGTGCACCCCTGCATACTGACTGTGTTCATTGTTATTGTTGACTGACAACCATGCCTATAGCCTATAAAATCTGTAAAAGGCATGATATTTTATTCCGTAGTTCATATAAAATAATATGCTCTCATGCATCTTATGTATGTACTGTAACGTACTCTAAGGGGTATTCACATTTTTGACTGTATTTTATTCAACACATGACTTTTCCTATGGGATGCAAACTGAAGAAAAAATTACAGGGGTTTTCCAGTAGTAAAATATTGATGACTTATCTTAAATCAGTGGGGGTCTGATACCTGGCACCCCCACGATCAGCTGTTTGAAAAGACTGTGTCACTTAGTTGAGTGCTATAGCCTCTTCCTAGGTCAGTGACGTCACATTCAGCAGTCATATGGCCTATGTGTAGCTTAGTCCCATTTAAATTTATGGTCCTGGGCTGCAATTCCAAGCACACCCACTATGCAATTCACTCTGATTGATATGCTGTGAGGAAACACATGTCCGGGTGCTGTGGCCCTTTCAAACAGCTAATCAGTGGTGGATAAAATGGCCTATCCTAAGAAGAACTCCTTAATCCATTTGCATCAGTCAAATGAGTGTTATAGACAATGATTGTTGAACCACTGAGCCAACAATTGACTTTGAGTTTGACTTTGGGTTTTTCCTCTGGTCATTGTCTTGGTGGTGCTCTGGTTTTTGCCCTTTAACAACTATACAGGGAACTGCTCTTCATTGCGGGGAGCCATCAGGCCGCTACCTCCTGGAATAGTCCCAGTGTAGTTGGCAGCTGACTTACAGAGGTCAGAGACACCAGTGCAAAGTACCAGAGGAACAGGCAAAGCAGAGAGACAGAACCCAGCTCACTTTAGGCAGACAGAGTACAT
This sequence comes from Rhinella marina, assembly GCA_900303285.1. NCBI lineage: Eukaryota > Metazoa > Chordata > Amphibia > Anura > Bufonidae > Rhinella > Rhinella marina. The sequence continues at coordinate 32,402 of ONZH01015425.1, read as the reverse complement.
GCAAATCCAAGTTGAGTCCAGGGCCAAGGCAGACGAAACTAGGTCAGAATACAGGCCAACCAAAAATTCAAGGTCACAGGCACAGGTTAGTTCAGACAATAGACAGACTGGGTACAGAAAATGGGCTACAGCTGTAGTACATGCTCCAACAAGCAGAGTGACCTGGCAGATCTATTGAGACCTATTCCACAGGCAAGAGGTGGGACACACAGCTAAACATATATAGCAGGGCTAATCAGCACCACACAGCCTAGCACGTGTACACAGTGCAAGAGGGATTTAACCCCTTCAATGCCACAGAGTGCTGTGGGGCTCAAAGAATAAAACCTGAATCCACGCACATAGAAAGATGAAGTCTAGCAAAGAGGATCTGCTGTATGCTATGTTTTCTGAATTCTAATCAATTCATATATGGAGCCCTATTGTGAAGTCATAGGTCCATGTATCAAAGCTTCACAAAACACACTGATGAGTTGTGTTTCTTGGCACCTCAGTAATGCACTGTAATCCTTACTTTGCTGTATTACGTGTAGTAACTCTATCTTTTCAACAACATTCCATGTTCTTGAAAAACTCTAAACAGGATGTCCCATGACATAAAAGGAAGTAAAAAAATAGACAGATCACTTGAGATAACAATATTCGGCAAAATTTATGAATAGCTGAAACAAGAATACAATATGAGCTAACAAATGAATGGTGAACTTGTGAAATGAACACCTAAAGCTTACTATTAGAAATGGATTGTAACATATTTAACAAAAATATAAAGATTTCTTAATTGCAATGGTATGATGAACATATGGGATCAGTGTCAGACTGACCCACCAGAGCACCAGATGATACTTTGTGGGGCCCAGACTCTGATACCATTTTCCATCAGTAGAAAAATAAAAAAAATAGTGATCTAGTGAAAATAGTGACTCCTTACCTATAATATTTGTACAATCCTTGTACAACCCCTACTTGTTAGAAGGGTCCCTCGACACTGATCAGATCACAGTGACCACCTGCAGGAACCACCAGTGATCAGCTTTAGGTTTCATGCACACAAACATATTTTTGTTCCTCACCCGATCTGCATTTTTTGCAGCTTGGATGCAGACCCATTCACTTCAATGGGGCCACAAAATATGCAGACAGCACACGGTGTGCTGTCCGCATCTGTATGTCCGTTCTGCAAAAATATAGAACATGTACTATTCTTGTCGGCTTTACGGACAAGGACTGTTCTATTACAGCCTGGACATTTCATTCCGCATTTTGCTGGTATCCATGTTTTGTGGACCGCAAAACAGGCAATGGTCGTATGCATGAGCCCTTAATCTGTGGGTATTCTGCAGGGGACTGATATATTGCAGGATAGGTAATCCAGAGTGGGAGACACTGTTTTCAACCATCCCCCTTCTTGATTGAGGACATCCTTCTATTCTTTCAAAATTCTCTAATAGGTTATTTGAAAAATGTTAAGCAACCCCATTAAACCAAAAAATATTTAATGTAACTAGATAGGACATTGCCAAACCACTACCGTGATGCTGTGAGCATACAGCATTATATTATATTCGTACTCGGTTGATACCTGATGTTACCTAAAAAAATATATATATATATATAACATTTTAAGGTACAGCCACACGGTCAGGCTTCTTATGCAGTTTTAGAAGCCAAAATCAGTAGTGGATCGTAAGAGGGGAAAAGGTATAAAGGACAGATATCCCTGTTTTTAAATTTTCTAGTTTTGGCTTCCAAAACTGCAGCAGGAAACCTGACCATGTGGCCCCACCCTTATAGATATTGATAAAAGATTGATTGAGGTTTTTCAGCTGTCAATAGTCTAAAAAGAAGAACAAAAACTATGGGGAGATTTATCAAGCTGATGTAAAGTATAACTGACTTAGTTGCCCCTAGCAACTAATCATATTCCACCTTTCATTTTTCACAGCTCCTTTGGAAAATGAAAAGTGGAATCTGATTGGTTGCTATGGGCGACTAAGCCAGTTCTACTTTACACCAGTTTGATAAGTCTCGCCCTATATTCCCTACAGACTGTGGCTGAAATTCTCTTTCCCATCACTCACTCATGAGTAGTGATGAACAAAGTTTTAAAAATTTGATTTGGCTGCTTTACCGAACTTCGACAAGAAATTTGTAATGAATCACATTCCATTGTATGGAGCGGACGCAATGACGTGGAATGGCGATCGCGCGCCCCTCCCCCCCATCCTCCGTCATTTAACCCTTCACATGCCACATTCTGAGAGTCACATCAGGGGCCTTTCAGGGGATTAATCAGGGATTAAAACAAAAAATGCATACCTCATCCATTTGATCATAGAGATTACGTCTCCGCACCTGCCCAGTGTGATGATTTCATACGTTGGCTCGAGACAATTAGCACGTTTTCTTTAATGAAGATGGCCGTGACAGCCTCTCCACGATCAAATGGATGAGGTGAGTATGTTTTGGAGGGGTTTTTACTGCCATTTCAGGAAAATTTAATTTGTTACCACAAAGAGCCAAGAAATTCGGATTTGTGGTGAATCAAATTTTTCCTGAAATTCCAATTGAATTCCATTTTGTTCATTTTGGTTTGCTCAACACTACTCATGACGGAGATTCCTTAAAGTAGCTTACAAACCAGTAAGCTGTTAACTGCACTGTGCACTGGGAAATATTTTAGGCCTTATTGCCCTGTCCATTTTTATAGGCCATGCCCCCAACCTGCAGCCTTTAAATCACAAATAGTAATATGACCCCCCATCATCATACCCTATAATAGATATAGACCCCTTAAACTAATGCAGCCCCCCACAGACCAGACCCCTATAACACACCATAGAAAGACCCCAGAAAATGCAGAACGTTCATCACACCCCCATGAACTAATACAGGCCTCAGACCAGACCCCCTAAATAAATACAGACCCCAAAATTCCCAAAACATACAGGTCTCAGAACTTCTCTTAAATCAGATCCCCTTTATTAAACGCCCCAAACCTCAAAACCCCCAAATCCCTAAATAAAGACTCAAAGCAGTCCTTAGACAGATGCCAGATCATTCCTGCCTTGATATAGACCCCAGACCAAACACCCCCCTCCCATATGCAGACATCAGACTAGCTCTTGATATAAGCCCAAGGCCAGACCAGTGCTTAATACAACCCCCAGACCAAACGTGCAACATCTTTGCCACCCATTGCAGACACTAATATCTGAAGTGGAGAGTGGAAACGGGGGAGGTGTTTATAAATTAAAGACAAAGCACCAAGATATCTGCCTGCTTTTCCAAGTTGTTCATCTTATTTTATAGCTCTTAAAGCTGAAGGACCATCTAGTGGAGGTTCTACGTTGGGGAAAATATTCATGTTGTCTAAAAAAAATTTGTGTAGTATATTTTTAAGTAATTCTATACTCTTTCATGTCACACTGTAACATTGTTACAGTTTTGTACGGTAATATAATGTAATTCCCTAATGTTTCCACTAGATGTCCACCTTGTGCAGCAAAAATAAAATGCATGTGTAGTGTGATTCTTAGTTCTTAGTGTCAGTATGCTGTATATTTGTGCCTAAAGAGCTCTTTACACAGGATAACACGGCAGGCAATGATGGGGTATGATTCCCCATAATTGCCTACTCATCAGAAGAGGTAATAGTTGAATTTACATATGGTTATCACATCTGCTGTATGGGGATGAGGGACTGCTGCTGCGATTGTTGGTCACCATAGAGAAACATTGTTTCGGGGCATCAGATCCCTGTGCACAATCTGCTGCCCATAAATAAGGATTTAGGTGACACATCAGTGATGCTTTTACCTGACGAAAGTTTGCTTTGCAGAAGAAGAGTCCAGTTGCTTAAATGGCACGCCTGCAGTCTAGACCTTTCATCAATAGAGAACATTTGGCACATCATGAAATGCTAAATTTGGCAAAATAGACCCAGGAATGTTGAGCAGCTAGAATCCTACATCAGGCTAGAATGAAACAACATTCCGCCCCCCCAAAGCAACACTCCTCCCCCACTTGGTCTCTTCAACTCCCAGACATTTACAGACCGAGGGAAGAGGGAATGCTTCATAATTATAGACATGACCTTGTAACTTTTTTGAAATGTGTTACCATCAAGTTCTGAATAAGTTCATTTTTTTCATAAAATGATAAAATGTCTCACTTTCAACTTCTGATACGTGTTCTATGATCTACTGTGAATAAACTATCGGTCTATGAGATTTGCAAATCACTGCATTCTGTTTTTATTTAGATTTACTTACATTTTGCATAGTGTCCCGAGAGCTCAATGAATTCATGTGTGCTACTGTAATAGGATGCTAGCATTGCAACAAGTCAGTTTGTAAAATTTATTCCCTCCTACATATTCCACCATCATCTATGAGTGATATAATTGCAAAGTGGAGGAGTTTAGGAACCACAGCAACTCAGCCACAAAGTAACAGATCACATAAAATCACAGAGCGGGGTCACTGAGTGCTGAGGTGCATACTCATAAAAGTCACTAACCCTCTGTTGACTCAACAACTGCAGTATTCCAAACCTCCTCTGGCACAATCATGATTGCGTTGGGTTGTGGCCATGCTACGGTCAAAAACTGCACAGCCAATTAGCCCGCAGCTGCCTTTCATTTAACTAATGAAGACTGCACTGTTTAGGCCTCTTTCACACGAGCGTCGCGGATTCGGTGCAGATGCGTTCCGGAAAAAACGTGCGATTTGTCCTGCGATACTTGTCATTATTGTGTGCGATTGCGTTCCATGTTTGCGTTATTTCAGCGCGGATGGCATGCGTTTTTCATGCGTGTGTAAAAAAATGCAAACATCCTCAGTCAAAACACCTGTTGCCTTGGTAAACCTATAAATACCCCACAATGCAGTTTAGTTTGGGCAATCTCCATTTTGTGTGGAAGTGATAGATTTGTAGTAGTTTGGTGGTGTTTCATTTGCAGAATGTCTGGTTCCCCTTTATCTAATACCGATCATGTATTTTTGCATTGGATACTTTTTCGTTGCTTTGGTGATCGGTCTGAAATGGTCCAGGATGAACCTCGGAGGAAGCGAATGTGGGTGCATCCTCTAATTTCTCAGCGGCCCAGCCATGGACAATTTGTTCTGTTATATAGTGACCTACGGCAGCACCCTGGCAAGTTTTTAAATTATTGCTGCATGGGTGTCGCCACTTTTGACCGTCTGTTGTCTGAGTTGCGTCCTGGGATAACTTTCCAGAACACAAACATGCGTCGCTGTGTTTCTCCAGAGGAACGCCTTATTATTACGTTGAGGTAAGTGCAATATGTTACTTAGAGACAATGCTTTCCATATTTTTCAAGTTACATGTAGTATATTATCCCCATCTGTAATATGTTTGTAATGTATAGGCTTCTTTATCTTATTTCGTATATTCTAATTGTTTTTTTTTTTTGTTTCCTTTTCAGATTTCTTGCGACGGGCAATTCTTTTAGTTTGTTACATTTTGAGTTTCGTATGGGGACCTCCACGATTGCTGGAATAGTGATTGCAACCTGTCACACTATTTGGTTGCGGCTCAGAGCTGCTATGCTGCCACTACCATCTATGCAGCAGTGGTTGGATATAGCCCAGGGCTTCCTGGAGAGGGCATAGTTTCCAAATCGTCTCGGTGCCCTTGACGGGAAGCACATAAGGGTGAAGAAGCCACCGAACTCAGGGTCCCGATTCTATAATTATAAGCAGTTTTTCTCTGTAGTTTTGTTGATCTTGGCTAACACAAACTACAGGTTTATATTTGTAGATATCGGGGCCTATGGTAGTTCTGCAGATCCTCACATCTTCAGGGCTTCCAGAATGAGTCGGTGGCTTCAGTCCAACCAACTCAACATACCGCAGCCAGCTAATCTTCCTGGCTCCTCTGGTCCCCCTGCACCTTATGTATTTTGTTGGCAACAAGGGTTTTGCACTGTCTACATGCGTCCATTCCCCAGACGAGGTTTGGATGACAAAAGGCGCACTTTTAATTATCAGTTAAGCAGGGCCAGAAGGTATGTTCAGTGCGCTTTTGGAATTCTTTCCAGCAAATGGCGGGTTTTCCTTTCTGCCATCCAGCTGGCACCTAAAAATGTCAATGGGGTAATAAAGGCATGTATAGTGCTACATAACTATATACGCGCTTATGAGTCCACCCCTGAGGACCAAGCTGACACCTTTGAAACACCTCCACAAGGAGAAGCATCTCATCTTGGAAGAGCTGGATCAGCTGGCCTCAGGGTGCGGGAATTATTTTCTGATTATTTTATGTCCCCTACAGGCTCAGTTCCTTTCCAGCAGCAGTACTCAAATCGTGGAGCTATATAATTTTTTTTTCTTTTAGTACTCATCTTGCTGGATGGTATTTTTTAGATAGTGTTTTAAATTTTTTTAGATAGGGACTTGCAATACAATGAGGACCCTTGACGTGGGTTGCAAGCTTACATATTTCCCTTCAAAACAGGAAATTTTGGATAGAAATATATACTAATACCTATTTTTTTCATTTTTAAATAAAGTTAAATCAAACAATTTTCTGTTACATTTATGTTACATTTCTAAGTGTATTGTTAATAAAGTTTTTTGGTTATGAAAATATTATAATGTAAGAAATTTTGTTAGGTCAGATAAGTGGTTTTTCAATATCTTCTATATGTTTACTGTTCAATATTTTCATGTTGTTACTTGTATACCATATACATTATATACCATAATGTATATCAAGTAAAACTCTATCACACAATCACACAATGTTTATTACAGACAAACCAACACCATCATATATTCTGGTATTTTACATCAAAATATAGTTGCCAACCAAAAAAAAAAACCCAGCCAAAACAAAAACTGTGTTAAAATAAATTTACAAATTAAAATAACGTTGCTGTGGGTTTGGCCCAGAATAAGGGCCAGGTCCCATTCTCATTGGTGGCTGTGAGGGGCCATGTGGGCCTGAAGAATGGGATGGGGGAGGTGATGTGGGAGGTCTGGTGTGCTCAGGTGCATAAAAACTGGCTTGAGCTGGATATTCCATCTGATGATGGACAGATTGGGAATGTGGGGGATGGGACGCATCATGGATACTTCCATGTCGCCACCAGTTTTCACTGGCCTAAAACAACTCCCTGGTGTCTTTGGGAGGTGTAGCTACATCCAGAAGGGTACTTATAGAAGACTGGATTCTAAAGTACACATCAATGGGCAGGCGCCGGAAATGTTCTGCAAGACTGCGCCCATACAAATCATAAGTATCCTCGTGCCTTGCCCTGCCTAAGTACTCCATAACCCGTGTGTTTACCTCAATCTCTGCAGGCAAAGTTGCCCTTCTTTAACGGGAGGATACTACTTGGGTAGCCACAACATCATGTGCAGCAGGGAGGTTGCTCTGGGCAACACCAGATGGGCCGGCTTCAGCTGGGTCTTCAGCCTCCTGTCTGACTTGGCCATGTCCTTCACTGCCTCTCGGCTGGTCTGTAGCAATTTCCTCTGCTTCAGTCTCCAGGCTATCCTCCGTTCTAGAAATAAATTAAAAATTTTGTCAAAACAACAATCCAAAAGCAATGTACTTAATGCATAGCAAACATTCAGGATATATTCAAAGTGAAAAGAAAAGAAAAAAGGGTTAATGCAGAAGGGACAGAGGGCAGATTCACCAGGCTTACTGAAAGGACATGTTAAACTAAGATAGAACATTAGGAACATAAATTATGTATGCTTAAACTTACGCCCTCAAATCAATTACATCCTGCAGAAACATGAGCTGCTCTCTGTATATATATGGCCTTATTTTCGGGGGACCAGATCCACTGTGCCCATGCTGTGTAATTTCCTTTCGGAATTGGTCCCGACAACTGCGCCAACGGTTTTTAACATCTTCAACTGTCATAAAGGATACAAAGGAAAGATTTGAGCAACCATACCCCAAAAAATAAAATCCTATGAAAGGATATGTGACACTGACGTTACTTAAAAATAATTAATTAGTATATAAAAGGATTGTTCCTTACCCAAGGCATTCCGATTTTTCACAGATTTTTCACCCTACACTGATTCAAATAACTCCTTGGTTATCTCTTGCCAGGCGGCTTCTTTCTTGTATCTGTCATGATAGGCCGCACTACAGGTGTCCCATATGGCAAGCCTATCATGAACCAGGACAATTAGTTTGTCCACAACCATCGTTTTGGGCACACGTGGCATTTTCAAAAGATTAGGAACGGCAAGGGAAGGATCTATGTGAAAGCACCTCCTCATCAGCAGTTAAATAATCTCTTCCTTCAGCTTCTACTTCCTGTCTTGTCTGCCTTCACTGTTGCCTAGTAACCTCCGTGAAAAACGCAACGCATTGTATCCGGATGTCTTGCGTTTTTTCACGCAGCCCCATTCACTTCTATTGAGGAAGGGCTGCGTGAAACTTGCAAAATATAGAACATGCTGCGGTTTTAACGCGACGCAGAACTGCTGCGTGAAAAACAACGCTCATGTGAACAAACCTATTGAAATGAATGGGTCCGGATTCAGTGCAGGTGCTATGCGTTCACGTCACGCATCGCACCCGCGTGGAAATCACATCCGTGTGAAAGAGGCCTTAGTCGATCTTCATTAGTTAAATTAATGCACGGCAACTTCAATACCGTGCAGCCATTAATAACGAAGACTGACTAAACAGTGTGATCCTCATTAGTTAAACAGAACGGCCGCAACTTGACCAGATTACGACTGTGGCGCGTGATCATACCCTCACATCAGCTTCATGGCATGGCCGAACAGCTGCATGCAAATCTTACATCACCAAGTACAAAAGTAAAGAAGAAAGGAAGGACATTCCATAATGGAGATAATGAAAGAAATTAGAGATGAGTGAATTTCTTGAAATTTATTTCATTTCCATTTAGGCAAATTTTTCCAAAAATTTCATTTGTGTTAGAATCAATTATACACAATTTAAATATGTTCTAATTAGAGTGAAAACTGGTAGATGACACATACATCTCATAGGACTCAGATTTTGACATCTTTGCATTATCTCTTTTTAAATTTTTTTATTAGTTTTTGCTCTTTCACACCACCCCTTTAAGTTCTTTAACCCCTTCAAGACCAAGCCAATTTTCACCATAAGGACCAAGCCACATGTTGCAAATCTGACACGTTTCACTTTATGTGGTAATAACACTGGAACGCTTTTTCTTATCCAAGCGGCCACTGTTCCAATCTAGCTGCCCAGAAGTCCAAGGGAACAGGAAACACGGTAAGCACTGGGGAAAGAATCCAGGTAGGACTGAACCTGATTGTTCAGGCAGTACGTCTTTGCTTACTGATTTGCGTCAGCTTGGTGTGGCACATGGAAAAACTGCTCCATCTTGTGAATGGATGATGATACTGAACTGCCTGCTGCTGCTTGTGGTAATGAAGATGGTGGGAGGTGGGTGACTTAGCAGGGGCAGACAGGATCATCACGCAGGCAGCAGGTGTCTGCTTGCTGAAAGCTGCGGCAAGCTGCACACACAGTGTATCCTGGTAATAAAGTAGTCTGGAATCCCTTTCAGCAACAGGACAACATTACCCCACTTTGCTGTGATAGTGAGGGTCTAAAAGCATGGCTATCCAATAATCATAGGACTGCTTGATGGTAAGAATATACCTGTTATTACATAAGCAAGCAACTATATGTCTTGCCATTCTCGTCAGTGTTGCTGAGGACCCAGTTCTTTCCAGCTCTGCCCTCATACTGAGATGATTGGTCGTCATGGCTAGTGTTGACATCATCATCATCAGAGACGAAAATATAATCAACTAAATACCAACAATAGCGCTACATATTCAAGTGAATTACTGTAAAGATAAATATATCTATAAAGCACTAGGAAAACTGGCTCAACAAGAAATAACAGTGCAAGCTCCAAAAATACACTAAGGAAAATATCTACATAGAAACCTATATAGAACAAACAGAGCCAATAAAGTACTATAAAAATATATAATTATCTTTATTGTGTCACATAATATAAAAATAGGTTAAAAATCCATACTATGAGGGAGAGGTGGCAGAGAGAGATGCCATCCCAAGCCCAAATCACAATACTGGGTCATACTAGCAAAAAGGCAAAGATACAAATATACATTTGCATAAGTACAAATAAACCTGATGGTGAATAGATGCGGCCTAGTGCCAGACTAAGAATGTCACATGTAATGAATACATATAAATGCCAGCCATATATGAGCTTACCAGAAAAACATGATGTGGAGCCAGGGATGGCGTTACCCCGACGGGCATTTCGGGGTCCCGGACGAAGGCACGCCGTCCCCTTCCCCTTCCACCATCCCTTGTTGCATCAGTATGAGCATCTGCTCTAAGATAAATATCAAATGGACGATGTAGTTTATGCTGAAGTCTTCACTACTGACAAATCTGATGGGCTCTTCAAAGAGCGACATCCGTCTTTGATGAACAGCCACTGTCAAACGTTATAACAACACATGCTCCCAGCTTGTCTGGTGCATGATGAAATCTTTCACTGTTTTATCCTGCTCATACAGACGCTCCATCATATGCAAAGTGTTATTTCAGCGAGTTGGAACATCACGGATCAAGCAGTGCAACGGCATACCATTTTGTTGCCGCAAGTCCAGCAGTGAGTTCCTTGCCCCATAAGAATAGCTGAAATGTGAGGACAGTCGCCTGGACATGGCCAGTACCCTCTGCAAGCCACTGTAGTTTTTGAAAAAGCATTGCACGTCTAAAATTGTCAGGTACGCCATGCAGCAGGGGCGGACAGGAGCCCAGGGCCGGAGGGGGGCCCTTTCTTACCGGCAGCAGGGCAGGGAGAGATGAGCTCTTCCATTGTGGAAGTGCTCATCTCTATATTCATCTGTATCGCCGTCCTTAGGACAGACTTCAGATGGATAATGCGGGGCAAGGGAGGGAGAGGTGTCTCCCTTACCCGTTCTTCTGATAGGCTGCAGGCACAGGCCAGAAGAGGCCTGCATCGCGTCGCTGAAAGAGGCAAGGAGGTAAGTATAAGTGTTTATTGTTTTCATTTAAGCTGGCACACAGTGGGGGCACTATGGGGGCCACTATGGAGGAGGAGCACTATGGGGGCACTATGGAGGGCACTATGGAGGAGGAGAACAATAGGGGCACTATGGAGGAGGAGCACAATGGGGGCACTATGGAGGGCACTATGGAGGAGGAGCACAATGGGGGCACTATGGAGGAGGAGCACTATGGGGGCCACTATGGAGGAGGAGCACTATGGGGGCACTATGGAGGAGGAGCACTATGAGGGCACTATGGAGGAGAAGCACAATGGGGGCACTATGGAGGAGGAGCACAATGGGGGCACTATGGAGGAGCACAATGGGGGCCCTATCATATATACTGGCTCACATGGGGGGCACTATGGAGGAGGAGGAGCACTATGGGGGGCCCTATATATACATACTGGCACTATGGAGAAGGAGGAGCACTATGGGGGGCCCTATCATATATACTGGCTCAGATGGGGGGCACTATGGAGGAGGAGCACTATGGGAGTCCTATCATATATACTGGCACACATGGGGGGCACTATGGATGGGGGTGAGCACTATGGGGGCCCTATCTTGTATACTGACACATATGGGGGGTACTAAGGAGAAGGAAAGGAGAGGAGCACTATGAGGGTATCTACTGGGAGTCCTATCTTATACACTGGCACACATGAGGGCACTATGGAGGGGAAGGAGCACTATGGGGGCCCTATCTTATATACTGGCAGACATGGGGGGCACTATGGAGAAGGGGGGAGAGGAGCACTATTGGGGTCATTGGATAGGGGCACTAAGAGGGTTTTTTGGGCACACACTAGGGGGCATTGGCACCCATTATGAGGGCACTATGGGGACATTGGCTGGCTGGGGGCACTAATTATTTCTATTGGTGGGACTTTGGGGAGCACTATTACGGTGGGGGGCACAGCATCAGCCTAGCACAGTTATTTTGGGGGAACATTATGGTTACACTGTTAGTGTCAGGGACACTATTTCCTGGGTTATTTTTTAGGGCACTGTTTGCTAATAATTACTGAAGGCGGTAGTATTTGCAGGGGGACTGTTTCTGCAGTATAGTTTTGGGGAGCACAGCGGGCACAGTATTCGGAACTGGCAGGATGGGGAGTTCAAGAAGGTGGGAGAATGATGGAAAAGTAGGAAACTGAGATGTCTATTTGCCAAACTCCACAGAGAGAAGAGATGGCTGGAATCATCGTCATGGCGGTCTGGTCTGAAAGGAGAAGATGAGGAAAGAGAACATCTACATCTAAGAAGACGTCACTGGATGTACGAGGTATGGGGCGCTGTATAAGGCTACTTTCACATTTGAGTTAGTGATTCTGGCAGGCTGCTCCAGCAGAGAACAGCCTTATGGAATTCACTGGATCCGGCACTGCTGGATGCAGAATGCCCGCCTGCCCCATTAAAGGGGGTGTCCGAGTTATGACAAAAAATATATAGCACTGTAAATCTGATGGGCAGCAATATATAACTAAGTTAAGCAAGTTTTAGGCAAAAAAAATCCATATTTCCTAATTTCCCTGGTTCTCTTCTGGTCTTTGTTTACATGCAATAACAACAATCTCAGCCCCTCCCCCTTCTCCCCCCCTCTCTGCAAAGGGAATGAATACAAGTGCTGAGTGACATGTCTGCCTGCTGGAATACTCAGCAGCATGTTGTATGTGTAGGACTACAAGTCCCAGCTGTACAATGACAATGAATTTCTCCCTACCTGTTCTTGTACAATACAATTCCTCTACAGCTCTTGTGCCCAGCATTTGTCTCCTCTCACTGCTGCAGCTACTGTTTGTTGTAAAGCCTTGAGCCCTCAGTGTGTTCTGGCTGAAGGGGTTAATGTTTTATCTGAAGGAAACCAGGGAGAGAGCAGATAGCAGGAGCCCGGCAAAGAAAGGGGGCGTGGCCAGTGACGTCTCGTGTACAGACTGTTATCTGAACTCTGAGGCTTGTGAACGAAACATCACAGACCAGGGAGATAAGGTGACATCACAGGTCATGTGACCCTCAGTCAACTCTGAGAAACCAGCAGCTTTAGAAACACAAAGTATATGGGAAAGTTGTTATACCTGACAAGTTAGAAACATATAAAGAACAAAAAAATAACTCGGACAACCCCTTTAACTATAATGGGGTATAGCAGAGATCCGGCCATATTTCTTGCATTCTCTGCCAAATCAGGTGGCTGGAGTGTAGTGCTGCATGTGTGAAAGTAGCCTTACCCTGTGTGTTTTGTATTGCTGTACGTAATGTTAGGACACCATAGGTTAGGTTGAGAATTTGGTTTGGGAAGGGGGGGGGCAGACACATTCCTTGCAAAGGAGTCCTCTGCTGCCTGTGTCCGCCCCTGCCATTCAGGAAGCATGTGTTATTTTCCCCAAATGCAGCTCTGACATGATGTTCATGCCATTGTCGTTGACCATCTTGCCCAGCTGGGACTGTGGGAGGGAACCAGACGGATTCGTTAGGCTTTTCCATAGGCTAGGCTTCTATTATGACGGATCAAAACGGAATGCCTCTTAAAGGCTTCGGCTTCCATTTTGATTTCCATCTTAAGGATTCCGTTATAACCATAACCAACGGAAAACCATAACGGAATGCATAACAGTGATGTGCACAAGTGGTTATTTTTGTGTTTGAATGCCCACGTCTTATTTTAACCATGCAGATTTTGCACACAGCAATGCATTTATCTTTCGTCAGTTGCTGATCCCAGTCATTTAACCACTCAGATACCAGAGTCAATAGTGACCGCAGCATCTGAGGGGTTAGAGAAAGGGATGGGGCTCCCTTTATCCTCCGATTGGAGTCCCCATGGCGAATTAGGGCTTGTATGAATTGTACTTCGGTCTTCAGAACTGTTAGGGTTAATTTCCTGCTCTGTGAGCTGTTGCATGGCTGTGTCCAATTGCTAATCAGCCCTTGCCTGTGCAATTGATCACTGCAGATGTTGCTAGGTCTTTCTGGCTTGCTGGAGCCTGTAAATATCTATAATCCATATGTCTATCGTGTACCGACCTAGTTCTTGAATTCTGATCCTGTGCCGCCTGCCCTGACCTTTGGATTGTTCACGGATTAGCACGTATTCTGTTAGCCCAGACCACTGCTTGATCCTGACTACATGTATTGCCTCTTTCTCTGATCCCCTTGGCTCAGTAGCTAACCACACTGGATGTATTCCAAGAGACAGTGGCCTAGTGGCTCCCCTGAAGTCAAACCAGTTGGTTGGCGCAGTGATTCCACAACCATTGCCGTAACAGCAGGTGCAATCTGGATAGCAACAGGCTGGAAAGAACTGTCATCTGAATCAGGCACTTAATGAGTTAAGAAGACAAATTGAGCATGAGAGCTACCATGCTATGAATACAGAAATATGAATCCAGGAACATGATTGCATCTTTACAATGACAAACGACACCAGTATGTAGCCCTTTCATTTCTGGAAATGACTTTATTAATTACAATAAGTTCCTGCTCCGTGTTTCAAAACAATACAGATTTTTAGACATCTGGTAAAAATTAGCTTAAGCAAACAGTAATGTTAGCAGCACTTTAATTAAATAATTAGCAAAACCCCCAATTTGATTATTTGAGAAACCCAACAAAATACGGAATATGGAAACTATTGTAGAATTTTCTTAACCAAAAATTGATACCAGGTTGCATATTTCCCATTAGATCCAATTGCATGAAACGATTACCTACCATACCTCTTATTAGAATATAGCTAATTTCAATAACCACAGAGAAGTCAAAAATATCAAAAAGTATATTATCTTTACTAATTCCCATCTGCACAAAAAAAAATTAAGAACACACATTAAAAACCAAAAGAAGTGGTAGACAGTATGACATGGACTTTGGTATGGTGAACAACGCTCAAAAATGACACAATTAAAATGTGGGATCTACAATCAATACCAGTAACACACTATAATTCAAGTTGGTGCTAGGCCAGAGATACAAAAAACACCTCCCAACATGTATACACAACACCTACTGAGACACCAGTACCCACCACATGTCCTGTTGTAAAAGTCCACACACCATCCAGTATCCCAACACATGTTTCATACACTGTTTCGTTAGGAAAATGTTGTAGTAAAATCAGTAGAGGAAGACTTCTGGTTAAAAATGTAATCATTAACACAGAAGATACCGGACTGTCTTCACGTAATGTATGTATTGAAAAAAACAACCCTTAAAGGGTAGCACTCTCCTTCACTTTGCCCCATTCTGGAGATAAGAGCAGGTACCAGAGGTGGGATCTACACCTATCTGACATTGATGGCATATCCTAGCACATCCTTAGTAATATGCCATCAGTGTCTGAGATGGTTATAACTCTTTATTAGCCCTTCTAAAGCAACAATATCTAACACAAATGTGAATGTGCGGCATGCCACATTACAGAGGAGGTGTGGGGCTGATAACGATGAGGCTGGTGGCAAGTCCTGCTCCAGTGCCTCCCAAGACCAAGTGGGGCACACCCTGGATTGCTCTTAATACTATTCTCTGAAATGCCCAAGTGTGGGATCAATATTACCTATTAACGTCTACAGCACTATGCGTGTTACCTTTACCTTTTTTATCTGAGCACTCTCCCTTTTTAATGGTCCTCAACTTTCTGTAAAAAGTATGTTATGTTCTCCCTTAAAGGTAAGTTCTTAACATACGGTAGTTGCTTTTCAAGCAGCTTGAAATGAGACAAGGGCTAGTGTATCTGCTTCAGCTATACATAGGCTCCTGTCCTTACTTGTTAGCAGCACACACCAAATAGGTCCTCTCTCTTGGACTGCTTACTAGGAACTCTCTCTCACAAAGGCAAAGGCCTGAGAGAAACCACTGTGACACCTTCTATAGTCAGAGCCACTACCACTCCCATCTTCCGCTCAGGATCCTCAAGGGCTCGCTGCACATGACAGATTACTGGTGTTCCTTATTTGACCATAAGTCACATAACACCAGTGCTCATACAAAAGAGGAAAGTCCAGCCTATGTTCACACTACAATATCGCTCTCTAGTTCCAAGATAACCATAGCAGGGACTAATTCTTGCCTGTCTTCTGCTCCCGGTTCCTTGTATAAGAGAACAATTATATGGCTTCTGGGTAGGTTTACCCTCTCTTTACTAATTTTCCTGACTGTGAAGACAGTTCACACCCGAATGAGAAAGCAAGGGGTGGACCGAGGTTACCAATCTTTTTCGTTGTAGATGGGTATCCAACTAGGCACATAATTGTATGTGACAGTCATGATCTATAATCTGAATTGTGGTGCAGGGTTAAGCAACCTCCCCTCCACACTTGATATTTATTGGCATCCTAGATGGGTGACTGCCCTGCTTATTTGTTGTCGTGGGTGAGAATTAAATCAACCAGCAGCCACAGAGTTTGTACTTACTGTATATCATTGCATGACATGAGTCCTATTCACAGTGCTCCAGTCACAGTCAGGCATTAATATGAAATTGGTCCTCTTTTTTGCAGCTAAAACAGCTTCCACTCTACTGAGAAGGCTTTCTACAAGATTTTGCAGTGCGTCTATGGAAATTTCCAGAATACCATTTGTGAGGTTGATGTTGGATGTCAGGGCCAGGCTTCATTCTAGTTCATCCCTAAGGTGTTCAGTGGGGTTCAGGTCAGGGTTCTGAGTAAGTTATACAACTATGCCTTTATGGATCATGATATGTAAACTGACTCACAGTCATGCTGAAACAAACAAGGATCTTCCCCAAACTGTTCCCACAAAGTTGGCAGCATACAATTGTTGCATTTTTCCCTGACCAGAAATCGAACCTGGGCGCAGTGAGAGTGCCGAATCCCGGTTATTAGACTACCAGGGAGGGGTTGTCCAGCATGCTCTACCACTCCATTTGTTGCTTGGCATTTTGCTTGGTGATATAAGTTTTGAATATAGCTCCTCAGCCGTAGAAACCCATGCCATGAAGCCTCAGACGTACAATTTTTGTGCTGATGCCAGAGGAGGTTTAAAATGCTGCAGCTTTTGAAACAATCATTGACGACTTTCATGCACTATGCACCTTAATGATGGAATTCTGCTTCATTACAGAATATCTAGGACTCAGAGGGAAGAAATTTCACAAACGGACTTGTTGTAACAGTGGCATCCAATTACAGTACCATGATCACACTGAGTGAGTTCTTTATAATGACCCATTCTTTCACAAATGTATGAAAAGGCAGACTACATTATTTGTAAGCCAACAAATAGTTGGTAATGAATTAGACAATATTTTCTAACCATGCACCAAATTTATAATCCAGCAAGAGCCATTATAATAATTCTGGTGCAGGTCTCGGCAGCCTAAAGGTCCTTTTACACGGGCCGATTATCGGCCTAAAAATCGTTCCTAGGAACGCTAGTGCCGATAATCGGCCCGTGTAAAAGTGGCCCTAATCAGCCGACGAACGAGCAAAACGCTCGTTCGTCGGCTGATTGGATCTTTTGGTTTCTACAAAAGATCCAATCTGTCGGGCGCACATCGGCCTGTGTAAACAGGCGATGTGCGCCTGACAGTATGGAGCTTCCCGGCCGCACGAGTGATACAGCGATCACTCGTGCGGCCCGGCGCTCGATTCATCGGGCCGTGTAAAGGCTCCCTGCCCGAGCGCCGATATCGCTGATCGGCGCTCGGGCAGGGAGACACATCGGCCCGTCTAAAAGGGCCTTTAGTTTACAGTATCTACAGGGTTAGTAAATCTGCCCCATTATGCAAAAGATCCCCTATATCATGAATGTCTGTTTGCTTGAATAGTTTTACATTCACATTTTAATCATCTGATTGTAGAAATTCCAAGCCCAATTTGCAGCAAATCAAGAAATAATATATAATTAATTCTTTAAGAAGACTATTCCCTTATCTAGACCAATTTTCACTTCTATCAGTTATGTACGAGCAAATGGATGAGGTATTTTTTTGTTGTTTTTTTTTTAACCACCATTTCAAAGAAAAAGAGATTCATTACCAGGAATCACAAGGAAATTCAGCTTCGCAGGGAATCAAAATTTTCCTGAAATTCAGATTGAAGTCAATTTGTTTAGTTTCAACTCGCTGAACATTACTCGCAAATACAGTGCGTGCCATACTGTAGCTGCCAGGTTTTTGTTGGATTAAACAGTAGAGACCCAAAGCTAATGTCTGCAATTGATGACAACACTGATCACAGACATTTAGCCCATCAGATGCCGTATTCAACTGAGACCACGGCATCTGACTGGTGAAAATCTGGGAGCACAGCACTCCCGCACCAAGAACAGCTTCCTCTCACTGAGATGGGGGAAACTGTTCCTTAGTAATGATAGGCCAGAGCCTGTTGGAGGCTTTGATGCCTACCACAAGTGTATTTTGAAAATTATATTTTTCCAAAGATTTTATTTTTTTCTTAGTGTTAATACAAGAAAAAATATACAAATATGTTATCTCTATATTCATACTGGCCAAGACAATGAAGGTAGTAGGTCAGGTTTACTAAACAGGAAATGCCTTAAAAACAAAACCTATAACACTGTGGTGGAATTGTGCTGTTTTTTTCCAATTCCACCCCATTTGGAATTCTTTCAGCTTCACACTATGTTGCATTAAATTGTTAATGCTGCCATTAGAAAGTACAATTTGTCCCTCAAAAAAAACAATAAAAAGTCATAGGTGTCACATAAAAACTTCTCAAAAATTATCTTGGTAGCATAGTAACATAGGGGGTCATTTATTATACTGAAATGCGCCTAAATTAGGCATCTTTCAGGCACTATCTGCGACTTCTCCCACCAGGTCTAAAATTGTGGGTGTGACATGGGCGTGGAAGGGCCAGTAGGCCCGTCTCATTCATGATTTTCTACGCCTGTTTTAGGTGTAGAAAATAGTCTAAATGCAAGTCAGCTAGAAAGCTGTCTTACATTTAGAACTGGCACTGGATGCACCGAAGTTATGGAGAGGCCTTAATAATTGTGCCTCATAGTTTATAAGGCTGAAAAAAGACTTCTGTCCATCCAGTTTAGCCTGTTATCATGCAAGTTGATCCAGAGGAAGGTAAAGAAACAAAAAAAAACTTGAGATAGAAGCCAATTTTCCTCAATATAGGGGGAAAAAAATCCTTCCCAACTTCAATCAGGCAGTCACAATAACTCCCTGAATCAACGACCCAGAAATCTAATAACTATAACCTGTAATATTATTACACTCCAGAAATATGTCCAGGCTCCTCTTGAATTCTTTTAGTGAACTTACCATCACCACCTCTTAGACAGGGAGTTCCATAGTCTTACTGCTCTTACCGTAAAGAATCCTCTTCTACGTTTGTGTAGAAACCTTCTTTCCTCTAGACGCAGAGGATGTCCCCTCGTCATGGTCACATAGGAGAGATATCTGTACTGACCCCTGATATATTTATACATGGTTATTAGATCTGCCCTCAGTCATATTTTTTTCTCTTTTCCTCTAATCCCTCTCCAGCTCAGCCCAGAATTATACACTAGTGATTTGTAAAGTGACCGGACTATGTTCTCATCATATGCATCTATGACCCTTTTGATGCACCCCATAATCTTATTTGCCTTGGCAGCAGCTGCTTGACACTGGTTTCTAAAGTTTAGTTGTCTATTTAATATGTATGGGTGTCTTTCATTATTTATTCCCATGTGCATAACCTTACATTTTTCAGTGTTAAACCTCACTTGCCACTTCTCTGCCCAAGCCTCCAGTCTATCCAGATCCATCTGTAGCAGTATACTGTCCTATGTAGTATATATACAGTATAATGTCCTCTTCCGTGCTAATTACTTTACACAGTTTAGTGTCATCTGCAAAAATTGATATTGAATTTTTCTGTGCAGCCCTTCTACAAGTTCAGTGACTGGGTTTGGCATGGTCACAACGCTGTGCAGGGTACCTTGGACACCGTTGAGGTGTCACTATATGTTGCTGCCCTCTTGAAGGGATGGTAAGGAGTGGTGAACCCCAATGGGAAATAAGTCCAGAGAGTCAGGATCTGTAGTTAACCAGTGTGCTTCTTTATTGGAGGAACTCAAGTGTAAAACAGTACAGGCAATACACTGGGCTGGCTTCTCCAGTCTCCTCCTGGGCAGAAGAAAGGCCAAGGGTCTGTGGCTCAGTAGTCTGGCTCCTTGGTCATAGGACTGGTGACCGAGGGTCTGTGGTGCAGCATCCCCATCTCAGCATCTTCTTCTGGTTTCTCATGCAGTCTGTCATGAGTCTCTTCTTCTAAGCACTGATTCTCAACTGCAAAACACTAGGGGCTCTGACTGCTCTCCTTATATACAGTTTCTAGGTAGACTAGAACCTTCTAGTGGGAGGGATGGAGTATAAAAACTCAGCAAAAACAGGTACATTGTTACAACTCCCGTCTTTCATAGACTTACGTAAGAGCTATAACAATACTCAATGGCAATGACACAGCAGTTAATCCAGACAAAAAAGTCTTAAGACATAATAAGATAGCTAAACCAGACATCTAAAAGGTCAGTTTGTCTGGATTTGGTGGTGGTGCTTTTATTTCTATTCCATATTTAATTTTTTTCTTTACAGTTTTTCAATTCTTCCTTGCTACCCTCTTGTTTTAGTGATTTATATGCTTTCTTTTTGCCATTTATTGCTCCCTTTACACTTCTATTTATCCATATAGTTTTTTTTTCTTGTCCCTTACCCTTTTATTCCTAAAATGTATGTACCTTTCACAATTAAAATTTAGTACGCTTTTAAAAATATCCCATTTTGTTTCTGCATTTTTATTTTTAAGGACGTTGTCCCAGTTAGTGAGGCTAATAGTCTCTCTTAGCTGGTCAAATTGTGCTTTTTGGAAGGTCAGTATTTTTGTGCCTCCCTGAAAAAAAACTCTTTTGACTGACAATTGGAAAGTTATTATTTTAAGGTCACTATTTCTCAGGTGGCCCCCAACCTGCGGGTCTGTTGTTATGCCAGGTCTATTGGTTAATAAGACCAGTGTAGCCGTCCCTCTACTTGGGTCTTGAACGAGTTGAGAAAGGTAATTGCCTTTGGTTATTGCCAAGAACCTGTTTCCTTTATGAGATCTACAGGTTTCAGTTACCCAGTCCATATCTGAATAGTTGAAGTCCCCTAAAATAACAACCTCATAATGATTTGCTGCCTCATCTATTTCCCTTAGTAGTAGACCAGCAAATAAAAAAGTTATGACTGTTAAAAACACCCCATGTGCTAAGTCACAAATAAAGTATCTAGTCATTAAGGCTTTTTCAGATCTGGTCATTAAAGGGCTAAAAGAACTTAATGGACTGGATGTTTTTTTTGCCTACGGCATCTTTTTATAGCTTGATGTATATCCTACATCAGATGTCAATGTTCTATGTAGAACAAATCACTAAATGCACAATAACTGTGACCTGGAATTACCTTCCATGATTACTTTCCATTCATTTGACTTCATGTTGTAAGCAGAAAAATATCTAAAATGTCATTGAACAGGAAGCTTCTTGGTACGGCATTATTGCCTCAATCTGTTTGTGATTATATAGCTTATGAGTCACCTGAAGAAAATTTCACATCAATACACCGAACTAAACAATTGTCTGTCTGTAAGGAATTACTGGTTTGCTGCCCACATGACAAGTGCCATTATCATATAGGTGTTCTCAAGATTGTAGAAGCTGCATATTGAGATGCATATCGTTTGAAAATATAGATTGCTTCAATTCAGCTTCTAAAGTCCCATGAGTCCTTGGGATGCATTTACATGGTGCCCACAAGCAGTCAATTATCGGGAAGGGACTGCTCCTTCAGGAGGTGAAGAACTGCATTTACATGCCACAATAACCCCCACTGTATGAGGACAAGTGATCTTTATTGAGGTTGCTCATCCTCATACAGATTAATTGTTTCTGTTTCGTACAGATTCATTGTTTCATACAGACTGATTGTTTCAGCACACCGTGTGCTGTCCACATCCATGGTTGGCAGACAAGAATAGGCATTTTCTATTATGGTTGCGGCCATGTGCAGTTGGCAAATTGCAGAACGCACACGGCCGGTATCCGTGTTTTGAAGATCCGCAAATTGCGGCAGTTCTTTCTCCTCATGACTTGGTTTTTGCTCTGATATACATTGCATATGCAACTGTGAGACCTTATATAGAAAGGGGTGGGTCTTTCCAAATCATGTCCAATCAACTGAATGTATCACAGGTGGACTCCAATCAAGGTGTAGAAACATTTCAAAGATGATCAAGAGAAAAGAGAGTCCCCAGAGCTAAATTTCAAGTGTCATTGAAAAAGATCAAAATACACATGTCCATGTGAAATTTTAGTTTTTGTTTTTCTAAAATTCTGTTTTTACTTTCTTGTTATAGGGGATTGAAAGTAGAATGTTGTGGGAAAACGTTATTTATTTTATTTATTTTCATTTTAGCACAAAAAAGTGAAAGAACCTCAAGACTTTCCAAACGCATTGTATAAAAAGACAAATCAGAGGAGGTTGGGGATAGTTGTTCTTTGATGTGCTCTGGAAGGGCCGGGATCTGATGCTGAAGCCATGTGCAAGGATCTCATGTTCGAGTAAATGTGTTGAGGCCATCTCCCAAGATATCGATCTTATGTCTGATTATGGTTGAGCTCCACCTCAATTATATGGGTGCTGGATGGAGGACCTTTGAGTTGTCTCCTCATGACACCTTACTTCACATTGCTAAATGGATAGGTTATAAATGTTAGATTCAGCCAACTTTTCATACAACTACTCCTCTCTACAGGCCAGCCTGATGGTGTTCGTTTCCCTATTATAGGAGAGGGGCCAAAAAGATTTTTTAGCAGGACCTCTACCTACCATGTGACATTTATAAAATTGGTATTTTATGTGAAGAGGACCTGCTGGGTCCCCTCATGCACCAGGCTGCAGAAGCAACTGCTACATTTGCACCCCTAGAGCTACATGATTAGTGAGGGCCTTAGTGGATAGACCAGTAATTTTTGCAGATTAAAAAAAACAAAAAAAAAAACAGATGACTCCTATAACATGTGCATTAATTTGATTGATGACAAGCCTAAATTTGGCCACCAGATGGTGCACATGTCTCAGGGTTTTTTTTTATCTTTTTTCTGAAAAGAATTTATTTATGCTCTTCTAGCAGGAATAGACTGGATAAAAGAGAGATCTGGCTTTGGTGCAGTGCTATCACCTCAGGAAAGTGTACAGTAAAACCTACACATTGAAAATTCAACAGATTCGAGCTGCGATGAGATCCCTGTATAAAATGTTGACAGCTCAAAGATATAAGAAAAAACTTCTCGTATGCTTCCTGAATAAAGAGTTAGAGCACACATGGCACAAATACAGTATATAACTAGAAGTGTTTAAGTCAATACAAATGTTGGTAAAGGAATCTTTACCAGAGCAGTGGTGGAACCTCCTATAGGACAAGTATGACAAGTACTACTGTCACTAGTGTTGAGCGAACATGTTCGGCCCAATATAGTATTCGGCCGAACATGGCAGCGCTCGGGTCATACTCGAGTCCCCTCCCCGCACGCTAATTAGCCAATTAGCATGCGGGAAGGTACTGGCATTCACTGTAATGCCAGTAGCCATGTTAGCTACTGGCATTACAGTGATTGGCTGGCCGGGAACGCGTCATCGGGTGCTATAAAGCACCCAGTGACATGTGACCAGCTCATACCGAGCCAGGGAGAGCTGCTGCAAGCAGGGACAGATAGAGTAGGGACAGAAGAACGCTAGGCAGGGATAGAATTTGCTCAGAAAAGACCCAAAAGCCCTTTTAAGGGCTACTATATCTTGCTGGCAAACATTTTTTTTATTTTGGGGGTGTTAAAAATAGCGCTAGGTGG
The DNA here is from genome assembly GCA_900303285.1 of Rhinella marina. Classification (NCBI taxonomy): domain Eukaryota; kingdom Metazoa; phylum Chordata; class Amphibia; order Anura; family Bufonidae; genus Rhinella; species Rhinella marina. Next base: position 8,487 of record ONZH01015425.1, on the reverse strand, counting down.
CCTGCCATCAACGCCACCTGTGTAGCTGCTGCATGCTGTATGATACTCTCTGTATACTATATACCTGACATCCTTTGCTATTATTTCTGCTGTTAAGCCCGCAGTACCTCTTTTGCGTCTTGCTGTATAACATTTGCGCAAGGAGGGACTTACTGTATATTGTAGGGATAGGACTTGTCTAGGCAGGGCTAGTATTTCTGTTCAGAAGACACAAAAGTCCATTGTTATATCTGGCTACATTTTTTTTTCTTTTGGGGCAAAAAGAACGCAAGTGTGCCTGACACTACAAGCACGTGCACAGCGTGTGTATTAGAACCTTTCAAAAGTCTATATACCTGACATCCGTTGGTATTTTTTCTACCGTTAATTTACGCCGCAGTTCCTCATTTGAGTCTGCAGTATAATTTGCGCAAGGAGGGACTTATAGCGTAGGGATAGAATTTGGCTAGGCAGGACTAGTATTTCTGTTCAAAAGACACAAAAGTCCATTGTTTATTTCTGGCTGCATTTTTTTTTCTTTTGGGGCAAAAAGAACGCAAGTGTGCCTGACACTACCACTACGTGCACAGCGTGTGCACGAGAACCTTTCAAAAGTCTATATACCTGACATCCGTTGCTATTTTTTCTGTCGTTAAGGCCACAGTACCTCTTTTGCGTCTGCTGTATAACATTTACGCAAGGAAGCACATATAGTGTCTGGATATGATTTGGCTAGGCAGGACTAGTTGTTCTGTTCAAAAGACACAAAAGTCTATTGTAATACCTGGCTGCAATATATTATTTTTGTGGTGGGTTAAAAATTGCGCAAGGTTGCCTGACCTTAACACCACCTTTTCAGCGTCTGCTGTCTAACATTTGTGTATCCCAAATAACAGAAATCCGGTGTATTTTTTTCTGCAGCTATTGAAGGCGACATTACTAATGTCGCCCTGATTAGCGGCAGAAAGAAACGCAATAGATGTCAGGTACATAGGAGAAACATACATTGTCCTGCACATGTAATGTCACCGTGATTAGCGGCAGAAAGAAACGCAATAAATGTCAGGTATATAGGAGAAACATACATTGTCCTGCACATGCTGCGCAGCTGGTGTTAAGATTAGGCAAACTTGCACAAATTTTGACCATGAAGACTAACAATATTTGGGGTCTTTTCAACAGAACAACTAGCCCTGCCTAGCCAAATCCTATCCCTACACTATCCGTGCCTGATTGTGCAAACGTTATACATTATATGAATAACGGCAGAAAAAAATACACTGGATGTCAGGTATTTAGGATACACAAAGTTTATACTGCACATGCAGCACAGGTATGTGACATTACCTGCGCTGCGTCTGCTGCATAATGTTTGCTCATTCGGTGAAATGTTTCTGCTCATACACTAAAAAAAATCTGCGCAACTGTACTTTTGACAAACTTGCATATATGCCATTTAGTATGCGCAAGGCGAGCAGTAAGGGAAAGGAAGTGGGCGTGCTGCTGATGGTGCACGGTGGGCGCGGTAAAACAGTGTCTGCTGGCAGAGCACAAGAAACAAAGTCATCCAAAAATCCTAGCTTCATGTCTCAGTTTGGAGAGTGGCGCAAGACAGGTTCTTGTTAGGTCAACATGTCAGGAGGAGGACCAGAGTGATTTTAATTTTTTAGGTTAAAAAATTAGGGGTGAGGGCCTGCTGGTGAACCTCTTAAATATTTAAAGAGGACCTTTCATCACTCCTTACACGCCTGTTTTAATATCTTCATGCATTCCCCATGTAATAACAATTCTGGAACATCTATTCTTATGTCTGTATGTTGTGCCATTCCTTTATTATTTGCACTAGAAGTTATGAATGAATTGCTATTTGTCTTCAGTAAGGGAACAGAGGGGAGGTAACACGTTTCGGGGGTGTACCTGCAGAATCTGAACATGGCAGCACTGATTGGCTAGAGTCAGTCTGTGCAGGTACACACCCCCAACTGGTCACCTCCCCTCTGTTCCCTTACTGAAGGCAAATAGCAATTCACTCATAACTTCTAGTGCAAATAATAAAGGAATGGCACAACATAGAGCCATAAGAATAGATGTTCCAGAATTGTTAGTATGTGGGGAATGCATGAAGCTATTAAAACAGGCATGTCAGGAGTGATGAAAGGTCCTCTTTAGAGATGAGTGAGCATACTCGTCCGAGCTTGGTTCTCGTTCGAGTATTAGGGTACTCGTAAGTGCTCGCTGCTCGGACGAGTATCTCGCCATGCTCGAGGAAATGGCAACTTCCGCATCGTGCTTTTTTGGCACCTATAAACACAGCCAATCACAAGCCAGGAGACTCTACGGTACACCCAGCATCACGTGGGACCCTTACATGTCGATAGCAGGGGTTGGCTGGCCTGATCAGGTGACCCTGGAATATACTAGTGACTGTCCGCGGTGCTCGGCTCAGATGCCGTCTGGATGTCGTTAGGGATAGAGCTGCTGCCTTTCAGGGAGAGTGTTAGGGCCTGCATTTAGTTCTCTGTTAGGCAGGAATCACCCACAAAGAACCCAACAGCCCTTCTAAGGGCTAGAAGACATTTTTTTTGTCTCCTGGCTTGGCTGGCTGGCACTAGTAGTGCAGCTATCGCCATATATAACCCCCTTTTTTTATGTTATATCTCAGTGATACAAATCCATTGCACACAGCAGTGTGGAACCATTCTGTGTGTCACAGTTCAGAACACTCACTATTTTCTGTCCAGGTGACACTTTCTGTACGTCACAGAATACAACCAAGTCATTTGCTACCTGTCACGTATACAGCTTGATCCTAAAAATTTCTGTGCGACATTTGTCTGGGTCGCAGTCTAAATAGCCACCGTCAGTAGGGTGTCAGTCAGCTCTACCATAGTTTCTGCACGTCACGTTCCAAAAAAAACAAAAATCCAAAACAAAATATACAAAAAAAATGTGTTTTTTGATGTTTTAGCTCAGTGATACAAATCCATTTCACACAGCTGCGTGTAACCTTTCTGTGTGTCACAGTTCAGCACACTCGCTCCAATCCGTATATTCTGTCCAGGTGACACTTTCTGTACGTCACAGAATACAACCAAGTCATTTGCTACCTGTCACGTATACAGCTTGATCCTAAAAATCTCTGTGCGACATTTGTCTGGGTCGCAGTCTAAATAGCCACCGTCAGTAGGGTGTCAGTCAGTTCTACGATAGTTTCTGCACGTCACGTTCCAAAAAAAAACAAAAATCCAAAACAAAATATACAAAAAAAATTAGTTTTCTGTTGTTTTAGCTCAGTGATACAAATCCATTTCACACAGCTGCGTGTAACCTTTCTGTGTGTCACAGTTCAGCACACTCGCTCCAATCCGTATATTCTGTCCAGGTGACACTTTCTGTACGTCACAGAATACAACCAAGTCATTTGCTACCTGTCACGTATATAGATTGATTCTAAAAATCTCTGTGCGACATTTGTCTGGGTCGCAGTTTAAATAGCCACCGTCAGTAGGATGTCAGTCAGCTCTACCATAGTTTCTGCACGTCACGTTCCAAAAAAAACAAAAATCCAAAACAAAATATACAAAAAAAATTATTTGTTTTGTTGTTTTAGCTCAGTGATACAAATCCATTTCACACAGCTGCGTGTAACCTTTCTGTGTGTCGCAGTTCAGCACACTCGCTCCAATCTATATATTCTGTCCAGGTGACACTTTCTGTACGTCACAGAATACAACCAAGTCATTTGCTACCTGTCACGTATATAGATTGATCCTAAAAATCTCTGTGCGACATTTGTCTGGGTCGCAGTCTAAATAGCCACCGTCAGTAGGGTGTCAGTCAGTTCTACGATAGTTTCTGCACGTCACGTTCCAAAAAAAATATATAAAAAAAATTAGTTTTTTTGTTGTTTTAGCTCAGTGATACAAATCCATTTCACACAGCTGCGTGTAACCTTTCTGTGTGTCACAGTTCAGCACACTCACTCCAATCCGTATATTCTGTCCAGGTGACACTTTCTGTACGTCACAGAATACAACCAAGTCATTTGCTACCTGTCACGTATATAGATTGATCCTAAAAATCTCTGTGCGACATTTGTCTGGGTCGCAGTCTAAATAGCCACCGTCAGTAGGGTGTCAGTCAGCTCTACGATAGTTTCTGCACGTCACGTTCCAAAAAAAACAAAACAAAAAAATATATAAAAAAAATATTTAAAAAATTAGTTTTTAGTTGTTTTAGCTCAGTGATACAAATCCATTTCACACAGCTGCGTGTAACCTTTCTGTGTGTCACAGTTAAGCACACTCGCTCCAATCCGTATATTCTGTCCAGGTGACACTTTCTGTACGTCACAGAATACAACCAAGTCATTTGCTACCTGTCACGTATATAGATTGATCCTAAAAATCTCTGTGCGACATTTGTCTGGGTCGCAGTCTAAATAGCCACCGTCAGTAGGGTGTCAGTCAGCTCTACGATAGTTTCTGCACGTCACGTCCCAAAAAAAACTAAACTAAAAAAAATATATATAAAAAAAAATATATTAAAAAAAATTAGTTTTTTTGTTGTTTTAGCTCAGTGATACAAATCCATTTCACACAGCTGCGTGTAACCTTTCTGTGTGTCACAGTTCAGCACATTAGCTCCCATCCGTATATACTGTCCAGGTGACACTTTCTGTACGTCACAGAATACAACCAAGTCATTTGCTACCTGTCACGTATACAGCTTGATCCTAAAAATCTCTGTGCGACATTTGTCTGGGTCGCAGTCTAAATAGCCACCATCAGTAGGGTGTCAGTCAGCTCTACCATAGTTTCTGCACGTCACGTTCCAAAAAAAACAAAACAAAAAAATATATAAAAAAAATATAAAAACAAAATTAGTTTTTTTGTTGTTTAAGCTGTGATACAAATCCATTTCACACAGCTGCGTGTAACCTTTCTGTGTGTCACAGTTCAGCACACTCACTCCAATCCGTATATTCTGTCCAGGTGACACTTTCTGTACGTCACAGAATACAACCAAGTAATTTGCTACCTGTCACGTATATAGATTGATCCTAAAAATCTCTGTGCGACATTTGTCTGGATCGCAGTCTAAATAGCCACCGTCAGTAGGGTGTCAGTCAGCTCTACGATAGTTTCTGCACGTCACATTCCAAAAAAAACTAAACTAAAAAAAATATATATAAAAAAAAAAATATTAAAAAAATTAGTTTTTTTGTTGTTTTAGCTCAGTGATACAAATCCATTTCACACAGCTGCGTGTAACCTTTCTGTGTGTCACAGTTCAGCACACTCACTCCAATCCATATATTCTGTCCAGGTGACACTTTCTGTACGTCACTTAATTAAACCAGACTGAACAAGTTTGTGGGTTTCAGTACACCAGGCCCGTTTATTTTTTTTTTATATCATACACTTATATACAGAAAATGTTGAACCCCAGGGCTAAGGGTCGAGGACGATGGCGTGGGAATGGGCGTGGGTGTGGGCATTCAATTACTGCAGGGGGCAGAGGCCGTGGTCCTGGGCAGGGTGAGACAGTACCTGCTGATGAGGGAGCTGTGGAACGCAGCAGAGCTACACTCCCTAGCTTCATGTCTCAACTTACAGGGACACGTGGTAGAGGACTGTTGAAACCACAACAGTGCGAACAGCTGATCTCATGGATTGCGGACAATGCTTCAAGTAATTTGTCCACCAGTCAGTCGTCCACGCAGTCCACCCACGTTACCCAAGGGAGCACTCCTCTGGCTCCTCCACCTCAACCTCCTATCCCCCAGTCTGCCCCCTCCCAGGAAAATTTGGAATGCGATCCGGCATACTCTCAGGAACTGTTTTCTGGACCCTTCCCAGAGTCACAAACCACTTCTCAGGTTGCTGCTGACCTCGTTCCCGATGCCCAAGTTTTCCAACTGTCACAGTCTGTGGGTGATGATGATGATGATGACAATGTTGAGTTAGTGGAAGAAGTTTGTAAAGAGGTGTCGGACGATGAGGAGACACGGTTGTCAGACAGTGGTGAAGTTGTTGTCAGGGGAGGAATTCCAAGGAGGGAGCAGACTGAGGAATCGGAGGATGACGAGGTGACTGACCCAAGCTGGGTTGATATGCCGAGTGAAGACAGTGCTTCTGAGGCGGAGGCGAGTGCTGCACCAGAACAGGTTGTAAGAGGCAGTGGTGTGGCCAGAGGGAGAAGCAGGGCCAGAGCAGGTACATCAGCAGCAACTGTTTCATGTAGTGAAGCTCCCGTGGCGAGGCCTAGATGTTCGCAAGTCTGGAGGTTCTTTAAAGAAAGTGAGGATGACCGACGGACTGTGGTGTGCAACCTGTGCCACACCAGGATCAGCAGGGGTGCCACCACTACTAGCCTAACCACCACCAGCATGCGCAGGCATATGAGTGCTAAACACCCCACTCAATGGAACCAAGGCCGTTCACCACCTCCTGCGGGTCACACCACTGCTCCTTCCCCTGTGTCACTCGCTGCCTCTGCTAGTCAACCCCCTGCGTCACTCGCTGCCTCTGCTAGTCAACCCCCTGCCCAGGACCCCGGCACGAGCGCCTCCCACCGGAAAACCACAACTTCGCCTCCACGATCCTCCACAGTGTCCACCAACGTGTCCCAGCGCAGCGTTCAGCTGTCTTTACAGCAGACGCTGGAGCGCAAGAGGAAATACAGTTCCACCCACCCACATGCCCAAGCCCTGAACGTTCACATCTCCAAATTGCTTAGCCTGGAGATGCTGCCCTATAGGCTGGTAGAGACCGAGGCCTTTCGCAATCTCATGGCGGTGGCTGCCCCTCGGTATTTGGTCCCCAGCCACCACTATTTTTCCTGATGTGCCGTCCCAGCCCTACACCAGCACGTGTCACAGAACATCATCCGTGCCCTGACCAACGCTGTTTCTGAGAAGGTCCACCTAACCACGGACACGTGGACAAGTGCTGCCGGGCAGGGACACTATATCTCACTGACGGCACATTGGGTTAACTTGGTGGAGGCTGGGACCGAGAATGACCCTTGGGCCGCTCATGTACTGCCCACACCGAGGATTGCGGGGCCTACCTCGGTCACGGTCTCTCAGACCTATTATGCCTCCTCCTCCTCCGACCCCTCCTCCTCCTCCACCGAATTACCATCCGTGGGCACGGCGCCTTCAGTCGGTAGCTCTAGGCGCAGCAGCAGTGCCCTGGGAAAGCGCCAGCAGGCGGTGCTCAAACTGCTGAGCTTAGGTGACAAAAGGCACACCGCCCAAGAGCTGTTACAGGGCATCATGGCGCAGACCAATCTGTGGCTGGCACCGCTGAACCTCAAGCCAGGCATGGTTGTGTGTGACAACGGGCGTAACCTGGTGGCGGCTCTGCAACTTGGCAGACTGACACATGTGCCATGCCTGGCCCACATGTTCAATCTCATAGTTCAGCGGTTCCTCAAGACATACCCCAATCTGTCTGATTTGCTCACCAAGGTGCACCGCATCTGTGCGCATTTCCGCAAGTCCACCACAGATGCTGCCACTCTCAGGGCAGCGCAGCGCCGCCTACAACTGCCCGCTCACCGACTGTTGTGCGACGTGCCCACGAGATGGAATTCCACATTAAACATGTTATCCAGAGTTTACCAGCAGCGCAGAGCGATTGTAGACTGCCAGATGTCAACTTCCGCCAGAACTGGTAGTCAGGTCAGTCAGATTCCTCAAGTCAACAATGAGGAGTGGACATGGATGTCTGATATCTGCCAGGTGTTGAGCAACTTTGAGGAGTCAACACAGATGGTCAGCGGCGATGCCGCCATTATCAGCCTCACCATCCCGCTGCTTTGCCTGTTGAAAAACTCACTGCTCAGCATCAAGTCGGATGCTTTGCGCTTGTCACAAGAGACGGTGGAGGAAGATAAGTCGCTTGATAGCCAGAGCACCCTCCGGTCTGTTTCTCAGCGCGTATCGGAGGAGGGGGATGAGGATGAGGAGGAAGAGGAGGAGAATGTCGGCGAGACAGTAGAGGGTACCAGTACTCAGTCCTTAACTCTTGAGCGTGTATGGGCTGAAGAGGAGGACTTTGGAGGAGGAGGAGGAAATGGAGAGTCAGGCCAGTGAGGAGAGGGAATTCTTGCGTGTTGGGACTCTGGCACACATGGCAGACTTCATGTTAGGCTGCCTATCCCGTGACCCTCGCGTTAGAAGCATTTTTTCAAACACCGATTACTGGGTGTTCACTCTCCTGGACCCACGGTACAAGCAGAACCTTTCCCACTCTCATCCCTGCAGAGGAAAGGAGTATGAGAGTGAATAGATATCAAAAGGCCCTGGTGCACAAGCTGAAACAATTCTTCCCATCTGACGCCGCTAGCGGCAGAGGGCATGGTTCTGTGGGCCAAGTAGCGGGGAGAGGAGGCGAGCAGGCAGCTTGTCCAGCACTGGCAGGGGAACGCTCTCCAAGGGCCTTTGCCAGTTTTATGTCACCCCAGCAAGACACTGTCACCTGTCCCCAGTCTAGGCAG
>ONZH01015424.1:0-24478 GCA_900303285.1 Rhinella marina | reverse complement strand
AATTGTCTCTCCTCTATAGCCCCAGTTGATGAAGGTGGGCTGGCTGTCCCTAATTTTTTTTTATATTTTATTTCAGCTCAGTTAGCCTATATTATTTTACGTAGGGACAGTAGTGTATTTAAGAAATTAGAAGATATGAATAAAGTTAAAGTAAAGTCGGTGCTGGAGATGTTGGAGAGTGGAGCACTTTCACAGGGAGTGTGCAAGAAATATCCGATAAGTAATCTTCTACACAAATGTTGGATTACAGTTAGAAAAATACTGAAGGTAGAGGGTTTTTTTCTATTTACACTGGTTTGGAATAATTATAATTATTTAGAATTTGTCACCATCCCAGATATATTATTTTGGGAAAGATTAGGAATTATGTTTATTTCACAATTAATAGAAAATGGTCAATTAATTTCGTTTGAGGAATTCAAAGTAAGGTATGAGGATAGTAATATTGGGCACTTCAGATATTTGCAAGTCAAGCATGGGCTTAACACAATACAAGACAGTAATAGATTAAAATTAGAGAATCACGATTTAATACAGTTCCTTACTTTGCAAAGAAAACATAAATGTATGTCACATATACTGTACAGTCATGGCCAAAAGTTTTGAGAATGACACAAATATTATATTTTCACATGATCTGCTGCCCTCTGGTTTTTATGTGTGTTTGTCAGATGTTTTTATCACATACAGAAATCTAATTGCAATCATATTATGAGTAACAAAAGCTTATATTGACAGTTAGAATGAGTTAATGCAGCAAGTCAATATTTGCAGTGTTGACCCTTCTTCTTCAGGACCTCTGCAATTCTCCCTGGCATGCTCTCAATCAACTTCTGGACCAAATCCTGACTGATAGCAGTCCATTCTTGCACAATCAATGCTTGCATTTTGTCAGAATTTGTAGGTTTTTGTTTGTCCACCCGTCTCTTGATGTTTGACCACAAGTTCTCAATGGGATTAAGATCTGGGGAGTTTCCAGGCCATGGACCCAAAATCTCTATGTTTTGTTCCCTGAGCCATTTAGTTATCACCTTTGCTTTATGGCAAGGTGCTCCATCATGCTGGAAAAGGCATTGTTGATCGCCAAACTGCTCTTGGACGGTTGGGAGAAGTTGCTCTCGGAGGACATTCTGGTACCATTCTTTATTCATGGCTGTGTTTTTAGGCAAGACTGTGAGAGAGCCGATTCCCTTGGCTGAGAAGCAACCCCACACATGAATGGTTTCAGGATGCTTTACAGTTGGCATGAGACAAGACTGGTGGTAGCGCTCACCTCGTGTTCTCCGAATAAGCTGTTTTCCAGATGTCCCAAACAATCGAAAAAGGGGATTCATCAGAGAAAATGACTTTACCCCAGTCCTCAGCAGTCCACTCCCTGTACCTTTTGCAGAATATCAGTCTGTCCCTGATGTTTTTTCTGGAGAGAAGTGGCTTCTTTGCTGCCCTCCTTGAGACCAGGCCTTGCTCCAAGAGTCTCCGCCTCACAGTGCGTGCAGATGCACTCACACCTGCCTGCTGCCATTCCTGAGCAAGCTCTGCACTGCTGGTAGCCCGATTCCGCAGCTGAAACACTTTTAAGAGACGGTCCTGGCGCTTGCTGGTCTTTCTTGGGCGCCCTGGAGCCTTTTTGGCAACAATGGAACCTCTCTCCTTGAAGTTCTTGATGATGCGATAGATTGTTGACTGAGGTGCAATCTTTCTAGCTGCGATACTCTTCCCTGTTAGGCCATTTTTGTGCAGTGTAATGATGACTGCACGTGTTTCTTTAGAGATAACCATGGTTAACAGAAGAGAAACAATGATGCCAAGCACCAGCCTCCTTTTAAAGTGTCCAGTGGTGTCATTCTTACTTAATCATGACAGATTGATCTCCAGCCCTGTCCTCATCAACACCCACACCTGTGTTAATCAGCAATCACTGAAACGATGTTAGCTGGTCCTTTTAAGGCAGGGCTGCAATGATGTTGAAATGTGTTTTGGGGGATAAAGTTAATTTTCTAGGCAAATATTGACTTTGCAAGTAATTGCTGTTAAGCTGATCACTCTTTATAACATTCTGGAGTCTATGCAAATTGCCATTATAAAAACTGAAGCAGTAGACTTTGTAAAAATTAAGATTTGTATCATTCTCAAAACTTTTGGCCATGACTGTATATAGATTGCTAATAAAAGAGGTGGTGAAGGAAATCTGCTTTCCTGCACATAGGCAATGAGAAAAGGATTTAGGCACACAGAGTGAAATCAATTGGAAGAAAATATACCAGAATATTAGACGTGCCACACTAAACTGGAACCATAGGATGGTGCAGTTCAATGTTGCGCATAGATTGTACTACACACCCACTACTTTGTTCAAGATGGGCCTAAGAGAAAATACGGAATGCTCAAAATGTTCAAACTCAGACGCTGACTTTATACATCTTATATGGGCTTGCCCAAAAATAGCTATGTTCTGGGCAGAGGTTTTCGAGATCATAGAAAAGAAATTAAGAGTAAAACTTCCTCTAATCCCAAAAATAGCAGTATTAAGCATTCTGGAAGATCTAGGTATTACAAGAGATACAATGTCTCTGCTTCATAGGATACTATTCTTAGATAGATTAATTATTTCACGAGCCTGGGGAAGTGAACGTATCCCATCTGTACAAGGCTGGATAGCATTAATAGGGACGGTGAAAAAATATGAAGAGATAAAGGATAAAAAAGAAGGTAGGAGAAAGGAATGGATTAATATATGGGTAGAATGGTAATAGTTGCCTTACTCTAGATAATTTTCTGTTTTTGATTTTCCTAAGGATACCTGCCAGGACTCCGTGGGAGGGGGGTGGGAATCAAAGGGTTGGGGGGGGATTAAAAAAAAAAAAATAAATGAATTGTCAATGACAATGAGTAAAATATAATTTTATATGCTATTTGATATAACTATTTTTGAACTATACATGCTAAATTTACTTTGTACTATGATTCAACAAAATGTTTTTAAAAACGATGTATGTATATAAGTAATACTAAATAAAGGGTTTAAAAAAAAAAAAAAAATGTTCCCAGTAGACAGCCACACAGAATCACCCACAATTAGGTCCGGACCATTCATACGTCTCCTGTCAGCAACACGTTTGTACTTGTTACCCATATTTATCAAGTTATTTAGAATGCTTCGCCATATAGAAGACAATGATGACGAAAAATGTTCTTCCTCAGGAATACCAGAAGTATCAGAACCAGAAAATGTGCCAAACTGCGGGTGAAAGCCATATGCACCAAAAAATGGTGACTTACCAGTGGAGTCCTGTCTGCGATTATTTATGGCAAACTCAGCCAGAGACAAAAACGACGACCACGCCTCCTGGTTCTCAGAGACAAAACATCTCAAGTAAGTCTCCAGACTCTGTACCCCGAGCCGAGTACAGAACGCCCTCCAGAATCTGGACACAAACTGAGTCCCACTATCAGAGACCACAGCAGTGGGAACGCCATGAAGTTTTACAATGTTGTCAACAAACACTTGTGCAAGAGTTTTAGCATTGGGGAGTCCGGGTAATGCAATAAAGTGCGCCATTTTACTAAAACGATCTACAACCACCAGAATAACTGTCTTACCAGATGACTCAGGCAGATCAGTGATGAAGTCCTTGGATAAGTGAGTCCATGGTCTGGACGGAATGGGTAATGGAAGTAGGGGTCCAGAAGGTCGAGTATGTGTCACCTTAGCGCGTGCACAGACACTACAGGCTGACACATAGTCCTCAACACATTTACGCTGCCCTGGCCACCAGAATCTACGAGAGATGAGGTCGACAGTGGATTTACTCCCAGGGTGTCCCGCAAGCACCGAAGAATGATGCTCCCCAAACACCTTATGACGCAAATCAGAAGGAACAAACAACTTCCCAGGAGGGCAAGACTCCAGCGCATCTCCCTGGGCCTCAAACACTTTAGCCTCAACATCAGGGTAAAGAGCGGATATCACCACTCCTTCAGACAGTATAGAGCTCGGATCTTCAAAATCACCACCTCCGGGAAAACTACGTGACAAGGCATCCTCCTTCACATTCTTAACCCCAGGACGATATGTGACAATGAAATTGAATCTGGTGAAGAACAAAGACCATCTGGCCTGCCTCGGATTAAGTCGTTTAGCTGACTCCAGGTAAGCCAGATTTTTGTGATCAGTGAATACCGTGATTGGGTGAATCGCCCCTTCCAGCCAATGACGCCATTCCTCAAAAGCCAATTTAATGGCCAATAACTCTCTGTTACCCACATCATAATTTCTCTCCGCCGCAGAGTTTTTTCGAAAAAAAGCACATTTACCAGGTGACATGCCCTGTGATAAAACTGCTCCTACCCCCACATCGGATGCGTCAACCTCCACAATGAAAGGTTGTGACACATCTGGCTGCACCAATATAGGGGCAGAAGAAAAGCACTCCTTCACAGCAGAGAAGGCTTGCAACGCTGCATCAGACCACACTGAGACATCTGTCCCTTTCTTAGTCATGTCAGTTAAGGGTTTTAACTATTGTCGAATAGTTCTTAATAAATTTTCGGTAATAGTTGGTGAACCCCAAAAATCGCATAAGAGCCTTTAGATTTTCAGGTCGGTCCCAGTTCAGAACAGCACAAACTTTCTCTGGATCCATACGAAAACCTGAAGATGAAAGCAAGTATCCTAAGAATTGCACCTCATGTACAGCAAAAACACATTTCTCTAATTTTGCATACAAATTGTTATCTTAAGATTTGCAACACCTGCCTCACGTGATCCTGATGTGTCACAATATCTGGAGAATAGATTAGTATGTCATCCAAATACACGACTACAAACCTCCCCACAAGATGATAAAAAATGTCATTAACAAAATGCTGGAAGACAGCAGGAGCATTGGTCAACCCAAAAGGCATGACCAGGTTCTCAAAGTGGCCCTCAGGAGTGTTAAAGGCCGTCTTCCATTCATCCCCTTCCTTGATCCTGACCAGATTATATCCCCCCTTAAGTGCAACTTGGAGAACACCTTGGCATCCACAATCTGGTTAAACAAGTCAGGAATCAAAGAAAGGGGGTACGGATCACGGACAGTAATCCTATTGAGTTCACGGAAATCCAGACATGGCCTAAGGGTTCCGTCCTTTTTCTTAACAAAAAAGAACCCTGCTGCCACAGGAGATTTGGAAGGCCTAATATGTCCTTTAGCCAAACTCTCAGCAATATATTCCTTCATGCCCGTTCTCTCAGGTCCAGAAAGGTTATACAGCCTAGATTTGGGCAATTTTGCTCCAGGGATAAGATTGATAGGACAATCGTATTCCCGGTGAGGGGGTAAATCCTGACATCCACCTTCAGAAAATACATCAGAGAAATCCGATATAAAAGAAGGAAGAGTCTTAGTAGTTAAAGCAGAAAAAGATGTATTAAGGCAGTTGTCAACACAATAATCGCTCCAATCCACAATTTGTCTAGTATGCCAGTCAATGGACGGATTATGTTTGCTTAACCACGGTAAACCCAGAACCACAGGAGCAGGAAGACCTTCCAACACAAAACATGAAATAAGCTCCTGATGAAATTCACCCACTCTTAATTTGATATCATGCACCATCTGAGACAAACACTTCTGAGATAGAGGTGCAGAATCAATGGCAAACACAGAAATCCTCTTATCCAAAGAACTCGGCGACAATCCATGCATACAGACAAACTGAGCATCAATCAAGTTCACCCCTGCCCCGCTGTCAATAAACACCTCAATTTTCACAACCTTTGACTCTAGCGCCACCTCGGCAGTCAGGAGAAAACGGGAACTACAGGATGAAGACAAATGCACATTTTCAGTCTCCCTACCCACCCCACCAAGAGTGAGGGACGCCCCCTTTTCTTTTCTCTGTTTTAGAGATTGAAAGCATGGACATACATTGATAAAGTGTCCTTTCTGACCACAGAAAAAGCACACACCCCTTTTTATTACCAAGATGTTTACGGGTGGAAACAGGAGTGGCTCCCCCTAATTGCATAGGTTCATCCCCTGACATCAACCTAGGGGAATATTCACCCAAAGTGTCATAGGAAGACAGTACACTATGTGATAGTACGTCCTGAGAGCGGGGGCTCCTAGATCGCTCTCTCAGGCGCCTATCCATGCGCACAGCAAGAGACATAGCGGCCTCCAAAGACACATGGGTTTCCTGAAAGGCTAAAGCGTCCTTCAGCCTTTCAGATAAACCTTGACAGAATTGGCTACTTAAAGCCGGATCGTTCCATTCAGTATTGGTCGCCCACCTCCGAAACTCAGAGCAATAAATCTCAACCGGCCACTCACCCTGACAAAGGTCACATATCTGGGTCTCAGCCAGGGAGATACGATCCGGGTCATCATAGATAATCCCTTAAGCCTTGAAAAATTCATCTACTGTGGCATCACCTGGCCAAGTTGCTGGTGTAGCTAGGCAGGAACCACATTTACCCAGTGGGCCATAAAGGACATATATTGTCCTTGACCGTAGTTACAGCTACCAACCAATTTTCCCAAAAAAAGGCTGTATCCCAAACAAATTTCACCACTGAATGGCTAATCGACGAATACTTAGTGTCTACGGAAGATACTCAACAATCGCCCATCAATTTTCCCAAAAAAGGCTGTATCCCAAATAAATTTCACCACTGAATAGCTAATCGACACAATTAGTCAGTCCCCACGGAAGATACAAATCAGTCACAGAGCGGGAAGATAAAATACAATCACCGAGCAATTTGCCCACAAAAAGCTGTATCAGCCAAAACAAAATTTTACCACTGAATGGATAATCGACGCAATTAGTCAGTCCCTACGGAAGATACAATGCAAAGTAGTAGAATTATGAGGCCACAGAGTGGCACAACAACAGAATGTGGAAGTGGCAGCCGCAGTAGAAGTAGAATTATGAGGTCACAGAGTGGCACAATGACAGAGTGTGGAAGTAGCAGCAACAGTAGTAGCAGAATTATGAGGCAACAGAGTGGCAGTCACTGTAGTTGTAGAATTATGAGGTTAAAGAGTGGCACAACGACAGAGTGGAATTGGCAGCAGCAGTAGAATTATGAGGTCACAGAGTGGCACAATGACAGAGTGTTAAAGTGGCAGCAGCAGTAGTAGTAGTAGAATTATGAGGTCATAGAGTGGCACAACGACAGAGTGTGGAATTGGCAGCCGCAGTAGACTACAGAGTGGTACGGCGACATTATGGAGGCAGTAGCACCTGCATCAGCAGACTACAGAGTGGCAGGACAACATTATGGAGGCAGTAGCAGCAGCAGCATTAGCAGACTACAGAGTGGTAGGACAACATTATGGAGGCAGTAGCACCTGCATCAGCAGACTACAGAGTGGTAGGACAACATTATGGGGGCAGTAGCAGCAGCTGCATCAGCAGACTACAAAATGGTATGACAGCAGTGTGGGGAGGTGGGTGGCAATAACACTAACCGCTGACGATAGTGGGTGTAAGAAGGAGCACTTGGCATCAGATGGGTGGCATCAGAATATTTGTTGAGGTAGGTAGCCAGAAGAAACAGGTCTCTAGTCAAGACAGCATGGATTATCTAATCTGATGCATCAGGCGTTGGTGGGTGGAAATCCTGGCTGATCCATGCCTGATTCATCTTGGCAAAGGTCATTCTCTCCACATTTTGGGTGGACAGGCGAGTTCTCCTTGGGGTAACTATGGCCCCTGCCGCACTAAACACCCGCTCAGATGCCACACTACTGGCCAGGCAGGACCAGCTTTTCCAGAGCAAACTCGGCCAGTTGCGGCCACAAATCCAGTTTGGCTGCCCAGTAGTCCAGCGGATCTTCAATGACGGGTGGCATGGTGCTGTCCAAGTAGGCCACCACCTACTGTTTAAGGTCCTCCTCCAGGTCTAGCTGATGCTACTGGTGAGTAGTTTCTTCACTATGCGGGTGAAGAAAGCTGCTCATCAGCGACTCTAGACTCAGGCTGCTGCTGATGGAGCTGGTACTGCTACTGCCACCCCTACCCCCCCCCATCAGCTATGGCAGTGGAACATGAGCGCAGAGGGCCCCCCTGGTCAGACCTACGAGAGGATGGATGATGACGCTGATAGGCAGTGGCCGACTGTCTCTATAGTAGTTCAGTTTGTCCTCCCTCTCAGCGGGTGTAAAAAAGGCCCCCATTTTGGACCGGTAGCGAGGGTCTTATAGGGTGGAGAGCCAGTAGTCATCCCTTTGCCGAATGGTCACAATACGGCAGTCAATACGCAAGCAAGTCAGCATGCATTGGGCCATTTGCGCAAGTGACTCGGAGGGACTCCCTGCCTCCATCTCCACTGCATACTGCCACGGTGTGTCTGGGTCCTCTGCCGCCTCTTCCTCATCGCCTTGTAGCTCCTCTGGCTGCTCCTGCTCCTCCTCTCTTGTCACCTGGGTAGAGAAACTACCCATTTCTCTAGGCATTCTTTGTGCTCCAATGTCCTCCTACTCCAGTTCAGCCCCCACAGGGCTCATGTGGCCATGAGATGTAGTCGCCACATCTCCTGTCCCCTGACCAGCCAGATTTAACACCATCTTTTCCAGGATATGAATGAGTGGAATGACGTTGTTCATCCTGTAGTCCTGGCGACTGACAAATAAAGTGGCCTCCTCAAAGGGCACGAGCAAATGGCAGGTGTCACGCATGAGCTGCCACTGGCTTACATCGAAGTTACACAGGGGAATACCTAGGTCTGCTTGGATCATCAAGAAATTGTTTATGGCCTTTCTCTGTTCGTACAGTCGGTCCAACATATTGAGGGTGGAATTCCAACGGGTGGAAACGTCACATATCAGCCTATGTTTGGGGACACCATTCCGCCGCTGCAGAGCAAGGAGGGTGTGCTTGGCTGTGCACGAGTAGCTGAAGTGCATGCAAAGTTTCCTGGCCATGTCTTGCAGATGGGTAGAAGACTTTAGGAACTGCTTGACAAACAGATTGAACATGTGCGCCATGCAGGGTGCATAGCACAGCCCTCCTTGACGCAGCGCCAACACCATGTTCTTCCCGTTGTTGGTCACCATTGTTCCGATTTTGACTTTTAGCAGGGAAAGCAAGGATTGGATTTGTTGATGAATGACGCGGAGCAGTTCGTCCCCTGTGTGACTCCATTCGCCCAGGCAAATGAGGTGTAGAACTGCGTGACACGACCGTGCCCTGTTATGCTGGTGGGGCACTGTGAATTGTCCCTGCAGTAGAGGCTGAGGACACGGTGAAGGATGAGGAGGCAGACATGGTCGCAGGACCGATGGCATGAGAACATGGAGGTTGAAGCGGCATCGCCTGGCCAAGTTGCTGGTTTGGCTGTGCAGGAACCACATTTACCCAGTGGGCCTTAAAGGACATATACTGTCCCTGACCATAATTAGAGCTCCACATGTCGGCACTGCCGTGAACTGGCAGACACCGACAGGCTCAAGGACTGTCCCAACTTCTGTTCTACATATTTGTGCAGGGCTGGTACTGCCTGATTCGCAAAGAAATGATGGCTTGGAACTCTCCACCTCGGCTCGGCACAAGCCATCAGTTTTCTGAAAGGTTCAGAGTCCACCACTTGGAAAGGGAGGGACTGTAGCACCAGCAACTTGGCCAGGAGCACGTTCAGCTTCTGCGCCATTGGATGTGTACACGCATACTGCTTTCTGTAGGCAATTGCTCCACTGATCAATTGCTGAAGGAATGACTGATGAGGAGTAGGAGGAGGAGCAGGAGCATCAGATGATATGGAGGACAGACAGCTCCCTTCGGCTGAGGTGGTGGAGCCTTGACTGCCTGAAATCAGGTGCACGCCACTGGGTGATGCAGCGGCTGCTGCGGCATGCTGGGCCACCACACCAGAACCATGGTTCTCCCAGGCCACTTTATGGTGACGCTGCATATGTTGACGCAGGGCTGTGGTGCCAGCATTGGCACCCTGGCCACACTTCACCTTCTACCCACAGATTCTACAAATAGCTAGGTTCACCTCACCCGGCAGCTTACTGAAAAACTGCCACACCGCCGATACTCCAACACTCCGCACTGACTGGCTGCTACCGCCGCTACCTCTGTGATCCCCTGCACCACTACTTTGTGGCCCGGTACGCTCCTGCGAAGCAGGTGGTCTACCCCGGGCACGTTTGGCTCCCGATCTCCACTGCTGCCACCCTGCTGACTCCCGGCCATGCTAGCGACCTGCTGGCTCCGCCACTGCCTCACAGTCAAGCTCCCGCCCTCTTCTCCTGATGATGAAGCCCCTAATTCACCCTGCTCCCAAGTACGATCAGCTACATCGTCATCATCGAGTACTGTCTGCACGTCACTGATGTCCTCAACGTTCTGTGGGTCAGGAGCCTGACCGCGCGCAACCCTAACTCCCACATCACTCTCCTCATCACTACTTGCCCTCCTGAGGAAGCTGCTGATGACTCCTCCACATCTTGTCTGGCCAGTAGCTGCTGACTCTCCTCTATTAGCTCATCCTCGCTGTAAAGTGCAGCTGAGCCTACAACATACAGTACTTCTCTGGCTGAGGGAACAGAAAAGGACAGAGGCAGGTTGAGGACAGGTGAGCGCACAGGGCCTGCTCCCGGGCCATGCCAAATAAGGGTTGTGTCTGACGAACCCAACGACTCTTGACTGGGAGTGTCTGATGTCATTTGGGACGAAGTCGAAGACCAAGTCAACCATTCAAGAACTGCTGGGTTGCTGGTCAAGATCTGACCGCTGGATGACACCGGGAGCTCAGGCCTCTCAAAGTGACCCCTGCTGCAATGCCCCTTTACTCTGCTGCGACCTGTGGCAGAAACATTTAGGCCTCTGCCACTCCCCTGTGCAGGGCCTGTCACTTCTCTGTCTGACATACTATTAGATCAAATAAATAAACATGAAAGTAAAACACGCTGCAAAGGGCTATAATTTTGCCCCTTCACCACACAACGGCTAATACGTTTCTTTGCACCAATAATAAATTAAAGAAGGTTTCACAGTGAATTACTTTGGCGCTGTAGGTCAAATAAAACGTTTCTTTTGCCACTAATACACGTTACAAAGGGCTGTAATTTTGCCACTCCACCACACAACGGCTAATACGTTTTTTTGCAGCACTAATAAACGAAAGAAGGTTTGACATTAAATTAATTTGGTGCTGTAGGCCAAATAAAACTTTTTTTTGCCACTAATACACGCTACAAAGGGCCAAAGGGCTGTCATTTTCCCACTTCAACTAATACTTTTTTTGCATCACTAATAAACACCAGAAGGTTTGACAATAAATAACTTTGGCGCTGTAAGCCAAATAAAACTTTTTTTGCCACTAATACACGCTACAAAGGGCTGTAATCTTCCCACTTCAGCACAGAGCGACTAATACGTTTTTTTGCACCACTAATAAACGCCAGAAGTTTTGACAAACTTTAACTTCGGCGCTGTAAGTCAAATAAAACTTTTTGCCACTAATACACGCTACCAAAGGGCTGTAATTTTCCCACTTCAGCACAGAGTGACTAATATTTTTTTTTTGCACCACTAATAAACACCAAAAGGTCTGACAATAAATAACTTTGGCGCTGTAGGCCAAATCAAACTTTTTTTTGCCACTAATACACGCTACAAAGGGCTGTAATTTTACCACTTCAGCACAGAGCGACTAATACGTTTTTTTGCACCACTAATTAATGAAAGAAGGTTTCACAGTAAATTACTTCGGCGCTGTAGGCCAAATAAAACATTTTTTTCCCACTAATACACGCTACAAAAGGCTGTAATGTTCCCACTTTACTACAAAACGGCTAATAAGCCCCTTCATTTTTTTAACCACTAATACACATAAAAAAAAGGCTTTACTACATCTGACTGTGGCACAGAAGGGCTAATAAGATCCTAATAATTGGAATTATAGAGGTGTGATCTATCGCATACCTGAAATGAGCAGCTGTATCATGGCAATTTTGAACCCCAGTCAGTGCACCAAGGTGTAATAGAATTGTTCCTATTACCCAGTCTCTAAACACCCCTATTGAACCCTGTTCTGCTTCAACACTTTCCTCTCTATCCTTTCCCTACAATTCTATTGAGCAATATATAAGTTTGAAAGTCTTTTCTACCACTTTCCCTAGCGCCTGCTAACATCTCTCCCTGCACTAAGTTCACTGGAGAATGGCAGAATCCAAGATGGCTGAGGTTATTTATAGGGCTGTGACATCACAGGGCTGGCTGGCTGCTGATTGGCTGCATGCATGGCATTGTGGGTGATCCCTTGTTCCCAGAGTTCCTTGCTCCATGTCCTAACACATGCAGCAGCCATTTTAGGAAAAAAATGTGATCTGTTACCACGAAGCATCAGGAAATTTGGATTCGGTGTGAATCGAATAATTCCTGAAATTCAGATCGAATTCCACTTTGTCAGCTTCAATTCGTTCATCTCTAGACAGCACCACCAGCAGTATCACCGCGCATCTCCACACTGTGCCATGGAAACGTTCAGCTGTCCATCCCCAAAACACTGGAAAGAAAGAGGAAGTAACCCATACCCACCCGCAAGCCCTGGCCCAGCATTTCAAAATTCCTGGCCTTTGAAATGCTGCCATTCAGTCTTCTAGGGATGGATGGTTATAAAAACCTTATGGCACTGATTTTCCCATACATGGGGTTCCCAACTGCCACTACTTTTCCAGGCGGGTCATCCCTGCCCTGCACGAACAAGTGGTGGAGAAAATCAGGTGTGTGCTGCGCAAAGTCATCAGTGGCAAGATCCATATAACCACCAATACATGGACCAGTAAGCACTGACATTATATCTCCCTAACTGACCATTGGATAAATACAGTGGTAGCTGGGCTCGAGGGCGAGGCAGAAAGTGGTTTGGCGCATTTCTAACCGCAACCGAGGATTGCTGGATGTTTTTCGTTGCCTCCTACTCCGCTTCTTCCTCTATCGCCTCCTCATCCTCCTGTACCACTGCCTGCTCTGGTCAGTTTAACACCTGCACCACCAACTTCAGCACAGCCAGGGGTAAATGACAGCAGGCTGTTCTGAAACTCATCTGTTTAGGGGAAAACCCCCACACCACGCAGAAGCTTAGGATGGGCATCAAAGCACAGACAAATGAGTGGTTGGTGCCGCTGAGCCTCATGCCCGTCCTGGTGGTGTGCAATATTCTGCAAAATCTCATAGCACCTCTGGGCCCTGCCGGTGTTACACACATCCCTTTCCTGACGCATGTGATGAATTTGTTGGTGTATAGGTTCCTGAAAAGTGACTCCATGGTGTCAGAACTGCTGCAGAAAGTGGAGGTTGTCTGTGCATGCCTTCAGCTTTCTCACCCTGCTGCTGCTCTCCTGTCTGCACTGCAATGTGTTTTCTGCCTTCCTGCTCACCACCTCATAAGCAACGTACCAACAAAGTGAAACTCCAACTTGCACATGCTGGAGAGACCGTATGAGCAGCAGCAGGCGATAGTGGAGTTTCAGCTGCAGAGTTGGGCCTACATGCAGGACATGTGTGCTGTGTTGCGCTGTTTCGAGTACTCCACCAACATGGTCCGCGCTGATGATGCCGTTATCAATGTTACTATTCCACTTCTATACCTACTTGAAAAAATGCTTCAAGCGATGATGGATAAGGTAGTAGCACAGGAAGAAGAGAAGGACCAGAAATCATTTCCACAGTTATTAGTCCACACGTGGCATAGAGGGTGGGTTCCCGCACCAACAGCGGGTACACAGGGCACAGTTTTGGAGGGTGAGGAGGATGATGAGGAGGAACCGCATTCACAGCAGGGTGGCACCTAAATAAGCTTACGGCATCTATGGAACATGGCTGGGGGATACAGAGGACACAGAACAATATACCTCCCATTGAGGACACCTTGTCATTGCCTCTGGGCAGCCTGGCACACATTAGCAGGTACATTCTGCAGTGCCTGCGCAATGACCACCGTGTTGCCCTGATTGTTAACAGTGCTGATTACTGGGTAGCCACCCTGCTGGATCCCAGTTTCAAAGACAACGTGCCATCCTTACTTCCATCACTGGAGCGTGATCAGAAGATGTGTGAATAGAAGTGCACACTGGTAGACGCACTGCTGGCGATGTTCCCTCCGGACAACGGGAGCTCAGTGGAAGCACAAGGCGGAGGAGGAAGTCACCAATGCAGCTGGAGCACCAGCACCACCTCAGAAGGGAGGGTTAGCATGGCCTAAATGTGGAAAAGCTTTGTCAGCAAGCCACAACATCCAGCACCACCATCTGATACAGACCGTATTAGAAGGAGGCAGCGTTTCAGCAACAGAGTACGTGTGCACAAGTCTGCACTTACTTATTGGTCTGCTCTATTAAACTTTTGGGTCTCCAAATTGGAGACATGGCCTGAGCTTGTCATTTACGCCTTGGAGGTGCTGCTGCCCTGCAGCAAGTGTATTGTCCGAACATGTATTTAGCATGGCAGGAGGTGTGATCACAGAAAGGCACATCCGCTTATCCGCAGCCAACGCCAAAAAAAAAAAAATTTTTACAAATTAAAATGTAACCGCCTCCCCTAGTGTTGGCTACCTCCTCCTCCGCCACTTCCACCTACACTGCCAACTGACATCTATAGGGTTCGGGGTCAAGTTTGGGTCAAGTTTGAGTACCCGAACTGAACTTTGAAATAATCAGAGATGAGCGAATTTTTCAAAAATTTGATTCGACTGGTTTACCAAATTTTCAGAAAAGATTTGCTTCGATCCGAATAAATTTGTTGCGAATTGCGTTAAAAATCGGCTACTTCTGGGCTGCTGAGAGCCTGGATAGTGGTGTAGAACACTGTGCCTTGCAGTATAACGCATAGGGAGTAGTGCTGAGCGAGCACCTCTGTGCTCGTATGCTTGGGTGCTCTAGCCGAGCACTCGAGCATAATGTTAGTCAATGGGACTAAACCAGGCACCCCCCGCTCGGAAGAGGGGAGGGTGTCTGGTTAATAGGAAAAGGTCAGATTCTTCTCCTCTTTTACTCCTTTCGCTCGTAAAAGTATGCTAATTAACTGAATTTGTACGCATTAGCGCACAATGCGTAACATTGCAGAAGAAAGGGAGGTAGGACAGCACTTCCCCTGTATTGCCATGCAATTAAGCTATTTAGCGGTGGTGCCTACAGCGTTAAGCTCCAGCCTGTTGGACCCCCAAGTATAGTAACGGAAGAAGATGCCGTGGCACTCCAACATCTTCAGATTCTCAAAGTTTTTTTTCAGCAAACACAAATAGCGACGTTTCGACCTGAAGAGGTCTTTATCAAGCTTGATACTCGCTCAACACTAATAGGGAGTCTACTGTGGTAGTGAAAGAATACTGTGAGCCAGTGTGACACGCACATAACAGGTTTCGCTCTTAGAATCGCTGCACACTTTTATGTATTTGGGAAGCTAAGGGGCCAAAACTCACCAAACAACTCAAATCTGAACTCAGCCTTACAGGTCAACTTTAGCGCCAACTATAAAGAATCGTGCAGAGGCCCAAGATCCTACTAGAGCGCCAAAAGCGCACGCATTTTACACCTATTCACTGATTCCACATACATTTCGACAGAACCTGTTCTATTACACGCTTATACAAGCAGAGCGCACCCAGACAGCGTGGAGATGGCAGTGGCAGCAGCATCAGCAGACTACAGAGTGGCGCGACAACAGTGTGGCCAGGTGGCAGCAGCATGAGTAGGCAACAGAGTGGCAGAATGACAGACCGTGGAAGTGGCAGTAGCAGTGGAAGTAAGAGTACAATTTGGAGGCCACAGAGTGGCACAATTACCTAATTTTAACATAGCGGCAGCTAGGAGACGGCATGTGGAGTCGGTGGCGGCAGCAGCATCCGGCCGGAGAGTAACATGGTGACATACCCTGAAGAGCAGACTGTAAAAAGAATTCTCGGCCTTTTGGTTAAGATCAACTATAGCATATGTTCTTATCAGCAGCTGCAAGAGGCAGCAGCAGTCGAAGAAATTTCAAGGCCACTTAGTGGCACCGTAACAGCAGCTGCAAGAAGCAAGCAGCAGTCGAAGAAATTTCAAGGCCACAAAATGGCATCGTAACAGCAACTGCAATAGGCAGCAGCAGTTGAAGAAATTTCAAGGCCACACAGTGGCACCATAACAGCAGCTGCAAAAGGCAGCAGCAGTCGAAGAAATTTCAAGGCCACAGAGTGGCACCGTAACAGAAGCTGCAAGAGGCAGCAGCAGTCAAAGAAATTTCAAGGCCACGGAGTGGCACCGTAACGGCAGCTGCAAGAGGCAGCAGCAGTCGAATACATTTACTAGGCCACAGAGTGACACAGTAACAGCAGCTGCAAGTGGCAGCAGCAGTCGAAGAAATTTCAAGGCCACAGAGTGGCACCGTAAGAGCAGCTGCAAGAGGCAGCAGGGAAGAAATTTCAAGGCCACAGAGTGGCACCATAACAGCAGCTGCATGAGGCAGCAGTCGAATACATTTCAAGGCCACAGAGTGGGAGAAGCAGCAGGAGTCTTACTAATTTTAATAAGACACAATGGTACAGTGACATACCCTGGGAGAGGCAGAAGCAGTCATAAAAATTTAAATGCAATATACCGTAGAGTGGCACAATTACATAATTTGGAGGTAGCGGCAGCTAGGACACAGCGTGTGGAGGCAGCAGCAGCATAACGTAGAGTGGCACAATTACATAATTTGGACATAGCGGCAGCTAGGACACAGCGTGTGGAGGCGGCGGCAGCAGCATGAGTAGGCCACAGAGTGGCACAATGACATAATTTGGAGGTAGCGGCAGCTAGGACACAGCGTGTGGAGGCAGAAGCAGCAGCATACCGTAGAGTGGCACAATTACATAATTTGGACGAAGCGGCAGCTAGGACACAGCGTGTGCAGGCAGAAGCAGCAGCATACCGTAGAGTGGCACAATTACATAATTTGGACGTAGCGGCAGCTAGGACACAGCGTGTGCAGGCAGCAGCAGCATGAGTAGGCCACAGAGTGGCACAATTACATAATTAGGAGGTAGCGGCAGCTAGGACACAGCATGTGGAGGTGGCAGCAGCATCATCAGGCCACAGAGTGGCATGGTGACATAGCCTGGAGGTGACAGCAGTAGCAGCATGAGGAGACCTGATTGTTGAGGTGGCAGCAGCATCAGAAGGCTACATATTGGGTCAGTGACAGAATGGAGAGGTGGGTGGCAATACCAGTAACTGGTAAAGATGCTGGGTGGTAGAAGGAGCAGCTAGTAGATGTGTGGCATCAGGCGGGTGGCAGCATCATAAGAGTGGCTGAGGCAGGTAGCCTGAAGACTACAGTCTCATTTGTCAATGTTTGGGTGACGCATCATGGCTGATCTCATCTGATGCATCAGGCTTTAGTGGGTGGAAATCCTGGCTGATCCACGCCTGATTCTTCTTGACAAAGGTGAGTCTTTCCACATTTTGGAAGGACAGGCGAGTTCTCCTTGGGGTAACTATGGCCCCCGCCGCACTGAACACCCGCTCTGATGCCACACTACTAGCCGGGCAGGACAGCTTCTCCAGTGCAAACTCGGCTAGTTGCGGCCACAAATCCAGTTTGCCTGCCAAGTAGTCCAGCGGATCTTTAATGTGGGGTGGCAGGGTGCTGTCCAAGTAGGCCACCACCTGCTGGTTCAGGGTCTGCTCCTAATCTACCTGCTGCTGCTGGTTCAGGGTCTGCTCCTGGTTTACCTGCTGCTGCTGCTGGTGAGTACTTTCCAGACTTGGCGGGTGAAGAAAGCTGCTCATCAGCGACTCCAGACTCAAGTTGCTGCTGATGGAGCTGGTACTGCTCCTAACCCCCGACCCCCCCCCCAGCATCCGTGGCAGTGGTACGTGAGCGCTGAGGGACCCCCCAGTCAGACCTGCGAGAGGATGGACAATGACGCAGATAGGCGGCAGCCAACTGACTACATAGGATGTCTCTATAGTACTTCAGTTTGTCCTCCCTCTCAGCAGGTGAAAAAAGGCCCCCATTTTAGACTGGTAGCGAGGCTCCAAGAGGGTGGAGAGCCAGAATTCATCCCTCTGCCATATGGTGAATATTCGGCTGTCACTACGTAAGCAAGTGAGCATGCATCAGGCCATTTGCTCAAGTGACTCGGAGGGACTCCCTGCCTCCAACTCCACTGTATACTGCCATGGTGTCTCTGGGTCATCTGCCTCATCTTCCTCATCTCCCTCTACCTCCTCTGGCTGCTCCTGCTCCTCCTCTTCTGTCACCTGGGTAGAAAAACCACTATATGCTTGTGCTCCAATGTCCTCCTCCTCCAGTTCAGCCCCCACCGGACTCATGTGGCCGTGAGATGCAGTCTGCACGTCTCCAGTCCCCTGACCAGAAAGATTTTGCAGCATCTGTTCCAGGACATGAAGCAGTGGAATGACGTTGTTCATACCGTAGTCCTGGCGACTGACAAATAATGTGGCCTCCTCAAAGGGCCTGAGCAAGCGGCAGGTGTTACGCATGAGCTGCCACTGGCTGACATCAAAATTACACAGGGGAGTACTCCTGTCTGCTTGGATCATTAAAAATCGTTTATTGCCTTTCTCTGTTCGTACAGTCAGTCCAACATATGGAGGGTAGAATTCCAACGGGTGGAAACGTCACATATCAGTCTATGTTGGGGGACGCCCTTCTGCCGCTGTAGCTCAAGGAGGGTGTGCTTGGCGGTGTAGGAATGGCTGAAGTGCATGCAAAGTTTCCTGGCCATTTTTAGAATGTTTTGCAGTTGGGGATAAGACTTGAGGAACCGTTTGACAACCAGATTAAATATGTGCGCCATGCAGGGCGCATGGCTCAGCCCTCCTTGGCGCTGCGCGGACACCAGCCAGCAATTGATTTCTTCTTTCATGACGCGGAGCAGTTCCTCCCCTGTGTGACTTCGTTCACAAACCAAGCGTAGAACTGTGTGACACCGCCGTGCCCTGCACATATGGTACGCTGGAGGAGCACTATTACTTTGCCCTGCAGTGGAGGCTGAGGTGGTGGAGAAGGAGCCGGACATTAGCGCAGGATCAGCAGTTTGACAACGAGGAGGAGAAAGTGGTGTCACCTTTTCAAGTTGCTCGTGTGGCTGGGCAGGAAGCACATTGACCCAGTGGGCCATAAAGGACATGTGCTGGCCTTGACCATACATACAACTCCACACGTTGGCGCAGCCGTGCACTTTGGCAGACACCGACAGGCTCAAGGACCAGGCCACCTTCTCTTCTACATATTTGTGCAGGGCTGGGACTGACTTTTTGGCAAAGACATGACAGCTTGGGACTCAGCACCTCGGTTCGGCACAAGCCATCAGTTCTCTGAACGGTGCAGAGTCCACCAGTTGTAAAGGGAGGGACTGCAGGACGAGCAACTTGGACAGGAGCACGGTCAGCTTCTGCGCTGTAGGATGGCTGGACGCGTACTGCTGTCTCTTTGTAATCGCCTCGGTGAACAACTGCTGCGGTAGTGAGTGGCGAGGAATAAGAGGAGGAGGAGCAGGAGCATCTGGAGCGGTAGATAATGAAAGACAGCTCCCTTCGGCAGAGGTGCTGGAGCCTTGACTGCCTGAAATGGGATGCATGCCACTGGGTGATGCTGCTGTTGCTGATGCCGACTGGACCGCCACATCTGAGCCACGGTTCTCCCAGGCCACTTTGTGGTGACGCTGCATATGTTGGCACAGGGCCGTGGTGCCAACATTAGCACCCTTGCCACGCTTCACTTTCTGACCACAGAATCTACATATAGCCATGTTCACCTCCTCAGGCGTCTTAACCAAAAACTTCCACAACGCCGAGTAGGCGATTTTACCACCAAAACTCCGCACTGACTGAGTGGTACTGTCACGAGTAGGCTTGCGTCTGGAATCAGACGTTCTGCGTGGCTTTCTAAGTGACATATTTGACAGGCTATTCCCTTTGTTTGGGTGCTGTTCACCACACCCCTTCCCCTCAGCTGTTGCCGTTTGGCAATTAGCTTTCTCCTATTTACCCCTTCCTCTCCCAGTATCCCTTGCGGTTTATATCTTCTGCTTACCTGGTTGAGAGTGGTGTGGATCTCGGCTGAGATTCAGTTGCTGAGTTATCTGCTTAAGTTAGTTTATTCTGTTCCTTTTGTAGTTTTCCTTTTGGAGTCTCCTGTTCCTCCTTACGCTTGGAGGAACGGGTTTACTCTCTTGTGTCACTAGACTGCAGGGTTTTCTAGGGTGCATTTAGATTAGGTTCCTGTGTATGAACTTTCCTACAACCCAGGCTTGTTCATACTGGTAGTCAGCCAGGGCCTAGTCTCAGGGTCCCCTGCAGGAGGTGACCGGTTCCCTGGTTTTGTCTGTTCCCATCCCTCATACGCTTGGTGTGGCTTTTTCCCCCACACCAGAGCGTGACACGTACCTCTGCTGCCTGGCTGAGCCTCTGTTCCACTCTTTTCAAGGCCAGAAAGCACCTTAGAAGAGTGCGATCTACCCCATGCCCATTTGGCTTCCGAACTCGCACTGCTGCCACTCCGCTGACTAACGGCCACACTACCGACTTGCTGCCTGCACCGCTGCCTGACACGCAAGCTGTCAGTCTCGTCTGCAGATGATGATAATGATGATGAAGCCCTTGCTTCACCCCACTCCTAAGTGCGATCGGCTACATCATCATCAACTACAGTTTGCACGTCGCTAATGTCCTCCTCAACTGTCTCGGTGTACAAAGCCTGACCGCTCTTAACATCACCTCCCACTACACTCGCCTAATCAGTACTTGACTGCCTACTGGAAGGAGTGGATTTCTGCCCCACCTCTTGGCTTCCAAGTAGCTGCTGACTGTCCTCAAGAAGTTCGTCCTCGCTGTATAGTGGCGCAGAGCCCATAGCATATATTACTTCTCTGGCTAATGGAACCGAAAAGGACAGAGACAGGTTGAGGACAGGTGAGGGCACTGGAGCTGCTCCAAGCCCATGCCAACTAAGGGTTGTGTCTGACAAACCCACCGACTCTTGGATGGGGGTTTCAGATGTCATCTGGGAGGAAGTGGATGATCGAGTCAACCATTCAAGAAAATTTGGATTGGTGGTAAACACACGACCACTAGATGACACCGGTAGCTGTGGCTTCGCCGAGTGACCCCTAATGCCACGTCCCCTTCCTCTGCTGAGACCTGTGCCTATTCCAGAAACATTTGTACCACTGCCCCTCCCTTGTGAAGAGCCTGTCACCCCTATGTCTGACATACTGTTTGATAAAAAATTTAAAATAAAAGTAAATTAAGAATCCCCCAAAAAATATACTTTGCTCACTGCCTTGCACAACTGCTTAACTATTTCTTTAAGAAATACCGTCACCAACAGAGTTGATTAACAATGGGTTGCTGAACTGCAGTACAATGGGTTACTGCACAGCACTACACACTATATGACGATTTTCTTTTTCTATGGCGACTGACGCGGCAAATAGTTATTTAAAATGAACAACCCAACAAACATGGCTTTTTTTTGGCAATTCAACTTCACTGAAGAAGTTAGCACTATATGGCGCTTGTCTGTTTGGATGGCGAAAAAAGCCGCAAATAGTTATTTAAAATGAACAAAACCACAAACATGGATTCACTGTTTTTTTTGGCAAGTCAACTTCACTTACTATGTTAGCACAATATCACACTTTTCTGTTTGGATGGCGAATAACGCCGCAAATAGTTATTTAAAACTAACAAACCCACAAACACGGATACACTGTTTTTTTGGCAAGTCAACTTCACTGACTACGTTAGCACAATATCAGGCTTTTCTGTTTGGATGGCGAATAACCCCGCAAATAGTTATTTAAAATGAACAACCCGACAAGCACGGATTCACTGTTTTTTTGGCAAGTCAACTTCACTGACTACGTTAGCACTATATCACGCTTTTCTGTTTGGATGGCGAACGACGCCGCAAATAGTTATTTAAAACTAACAACCCCACAAACACGGATTCACAGTTTTTTTGGCAAGTCAACTTCACTGACTACGTTAGCACAATATCAGGCTTTTCTGTTTGGATGGCGAATAACCCCGCAAATAGTTATTTAAAATGAACAACCCGACAAGCACGGATTCACAGTTTTTTTGGCAAGTCAACTTCACTGACTACGTTAGCACTATATGACGCTTTTCTGTTTGGATGCCGAATAACACCGCAAATAGTTATTTAAAACGAACAAACCCACAAAGACGGATTCACTGTTTTTTTGGTAAGTTAACCTCACTGACTACGTTAGCACAATATCATGCTTTTCTGTTTGGATGGCGAATAAAGCTGCATATAGTTATTTAAAACTAACAAATCCACAAACACGGATTCACTGTTTTTTTGGTAAGTCAACCTCACTGACTACGTTAGCACAATATCACGCTTTTCTGTTTGGATGGCGAATAAAACCGCAAATAGTTATTTAAAACTAACAACCCCACAAACACGGATTCAGAGTTTTTTTGGCAAGTCAACTTCGCTGACTACGTTAGCACAATATCACGCTTTTCTGTTTGAATGGCAAATAACGCCGCAAATAGTTATTTAAAACGAACAAACCACAAACATGGATTCACAGTTTTTTTGGCAAGTCAACGTCACTGACTACGTTAGCACACTATCACGCTTTTCTGTTTGGATGGCGAATAACGCCACAAATAGTTATTTAAAACGAACAAACCCACAAAGACGGATTCACAGTTTTTTTGGCATGTCAACTTCACTGACTACGTTAGCACTATATCACGCTTTTCTGTTTGGATGGCGAATAACGCCGCAAATAGTTATTTAAAACTAATAACCCCACAAACACGGATTCACTGTTTTTTTGTTAATTCAACTTCACTGACTACGTTAGCACAATATGACGCTTTTCTGTTTGGATGGCAAATAACGCTGCAAATAGTTATTTGAAATGAACAAACCCACAAACACGGATTCACAGTTTTTTTGCCAATTCCACTTCACTGACTACGTTAGAACTATATAACGCTTTTCTGTTTGGATGGCGATTAACGCCGCAAATAGTTATTTAAAACGAACAAACCCACAAACACGGATTCACAGTTTTTTTGGCAAGTCAATTTCATTGACTACGTTAGCACAATATCACGCTTTTCTGTTTGGATGGCGAATAACCCTGCAAATAGTTATTTTAAGCGAACAACCCCACAAACACGGATTCACTGTTTTTTTGGCACGGCAACTTCACTGACTACGTTAGCACAATATCACACTTTTCTGTTTGGATGGCGAATAACGCTGCAAATAGTTATTTAAAACTAACAACCCCACAAACATGGATTCACAGTTTTTTTGGCAAGTTAACTTCACTGACTACGTTAGCACAATATCACGCTTTTCTGTTTGGATGTCGAATAACGCCGCAAATAGTTATTTAAAACTAAGAACCCCACAAACACGGATTCACTGTTTTTTTTGGCAAGTCAACTTCACTGACTACGTTAGCACAATATCACGCTTTTCTGTTTGGTTGGCGAATAACGACGCAAATTGTTATTTAAAACTAACAACCCCACAAACACGGATTCACTGTTTTTTTGGCAAGTAAACTTCACTGACTACGTTAGCACTATATCACCATTTCTGTTGGATGGCGAATAACGACGCGAATAGTTATTTAAAACTAACAACCCCAGAAACACGGATTCACTGTTTTTTTGGCAAGTCAACTTCACTGACTACGTTAGCACTATATCAATATTTTCTGTTTGGATGGCGAATAACGCGGCAAATAGTTATTTAAAATGAACAACCCCCACAAACACGGATTCACTGTTTTTTGGCAAGTCAACTTCACTGACTTCGTTAGCACAATATCACGCTTTTCTGTTTGGATGGCGAATAACGCCGCAAACAGTTATTTGAAACTAACCCCACAAACACGGATTCACTGTTTTTTTGGCAAGTCAACTTCACTGACTACCTTAGCACAATATCACGCTTTTCTGTTTGGATGATGAATAACGCCGCAAATAGTTATTTAAAATGAACAAACCCACAAACATGGATTCACAGTTTTTTGGCAATTCAACTACACTGAAGATTTTTTTTTAATTATTTTTTATTTTAATTTTTTTTTATTTTATTTATTCATTTATTTTTTAATGTACCCCAAACAAGGCTCTGACCCTCTTACTGCACTGCAAAAAGCGACACTAGTGGTGCTTCTTTGAATAAAGCACCCCAAAACAGCCTTTAGAACAGAGTGCAGTGCTGTATAACAGGCTAACCTCAATGCTGCTCAGTGTACCAGAATAGCGATGTCACTGCCTGATAATCCCGTATAGATTCTGTCTAGAAATCGTCCATCTCCTATCCCTGCAATTCAGATTATCTATCCCTGATCTCCTCATTTCTTTTCTTTAGTTTTTCTTTCACTTGCCCTATCTCTCCTGACGTCTGTCTCTGGTCTAAAGTCAATAGCAAATGGCGGATTCCAGCGCTGCAGAGCTATTTATGGGCTGTGACATCACAGGAC
>ONZH01015423.1:0-29130 GCA_900303285.1 Rhinella marina | reverse complement strand
TGGCTTAGCAAAGCGCTTCGCATGGGTGATTTAATCTATTTCATTTAATGTTTCTGTGTGTCGTTGCAGAATGGCTGCAGAGTGGGAGGGGCGTGTCTGACAGAGTTGGGGGCGTGACTTAGCAAGACGATTCGAACAGTTGTAGTCCATAATTAGTCTATTTTATCTAAAATTTTTGTGTGTCGTTGCAGAGAGAAATTCACCCTTCCACCCCTGCAGCAACAGAAGTTTATTTTTACCTTTATTTTTTCAATCCCTGTTGGCTGCGGAGTGGGAGGGGGCGTGACCTGACAGAGTCGGGGGCGTGGATTAGCAAGACGCTTCGCATGGGTGTATTTAATCTATTTTATTTAATGTTTGTGTGTGTTGTTGCAGAAAGAAAGTCAACCTCCCACCCATCCCTGCAGCTGACAGAAGTTGATTTTTACCTTTATTTTTTCAATGGCTGCGGAGTGGGAGGGGCGTGGCCTTACAGAGTCGGGGCATGGCTTAGCAAAGCGCTTCGCATAGGTGCATTTAATCTATTTCATTTAATGTTTCTGTGTGTCGTTGCAGAATGGCTGCGGAGTGAGAGGGGGCGTGGCCTGACAGACGGGGCGTGGCTTAGCAAAAGGCTTCGAACGGTTGTAGTCTATAATTAGTCTATTTCATCTAAAATTTTTGTGTGTTGTTGCAGAGAGAAATTCACCCTCCCACCCCTGCAGCAAACAGAAGTTTATTTTTACCTTCATTTTTTCAATTCCCATTGGCTGCGGAGTGGGAGGGGGTGTGACCTGAAAGAGTCGGGGGCGTGGATTAGCAAGACGCTTCGCATGAGTGGATTTAATCTATTTTATTTAATGTTTGTGTGTGTTGTTGCAGAAAGAAAGTCAACCTCCCACCCATCCCTGCAGCTGACAGAAGTTGATTTTTACCTTTATTTTTTCAATCTCTGTTGGCTGCGGAGTGAAAGGGGGTGTGGCCTGACAGAGTTGGGGGTGTGGCTTAGTGAGACCTGGGGCGGGGGTTTTAAGAACTTCTTTTAGGGTGGCCTGAATTAAAGGTCAATACCATGCTTATTTATGAGCCCACGCAATAGGCAGCAGTGGAGGAAAACATCTTTTATTACTACTGAACTGTAGTAATAGAAAAAAACATAAGTTATATTTATGGTAACCGGAATACCTTTAACAGTGTCAGTAAATAGAAATGGATGAGATCCTCAGCTGCTGATAATTACCTGGTTGTTATGGAAACCTGCCCTCCCTGTGTATGCCTTTGCAGAGAATGGCAGTTGGAGTTTAAAACCAAAGTTCCCAGTTGTAATGTTGGCTAATGGAGATCATATTTTGGGAATATCTCAGGAACGTTATGTCCTAGAGAGATGAGACCTGGTCTAAAACCTTCCCGGACACCTGATGTACCAGTGTGCCGAATTTGGTGAAAATCGGTCCAGTAGTTTGGTCGTGCATAGAGAACAGACAGACAGAAACTCATTTTTATATTATTAAGAGATATATATATATCTCTTAATAATATAAAAATGAGTTTCTGTCTGTCTGTTCTCTATGCACGACCAAACTACTGGACCGATTTTCACCAAATTCGGCACACTGGTACATCAGGTGTCCGGGAAGGTTTTAGACCAGGTCTCATCTCTCTAGGACATAACGTTCCTGAGATATTCCCAAAATATGATCTCCATTAGCCAACATTACAACTGGGAACTTTGGTTTTAAACTCCAACTGCCATTCTCTGCAAAGGCATACACAGGGAGGGCAGGTTTCCATAACAACCAGGTAATTATCAGCAGCTGAGGATCTCATCCATTTCTATTTACTGACACTGTTAAAGGTATTCCGGTTACCATAAATATAACTTATGTTTTTTTCTATTACTACAGTTCAGTAGTAATAAAAGATGTTTTCCTCCACTGCTGCCTATTGCGTGGGCTCATAAATAAGCATGGTATTGACCTTTAATTCAGGCCACCCTAAAAGAAGTTCTTAAAACCCCCGCCCCAGGTCTCACTAAGCCACACCCCCAACTCTGTCAGGCCACACTCCCTTTCACTCCGCAGCCAACAGAGATTGAAAAAATAAAGGTAAAAATCAACTTCTGTCAGCTGCAGGGATGGGTGGGAGGTTGACTTTCTTTCTGCAATGACACACAGAAACATTAAATGATATAGATTAAATACACCCATGCGAAGCGTCTTGCTAATCCACGCCCCCGACTGTCTGGTTACGCCTCCTCCCACTCCGCAGCCAACGGGGATTGAAAAAATAAAGGTAAAAATAAACTTCTGTTTGCTGCAGGGGTGGGAGGGTGAATTTCTCTCTGCAACGACACACAAAAATTTTAGATAAAATAGACTAATTATAGACTACAACTGTTTGAATCGTCTTGCCTAGTCACCCCCCCAACTCTGTCAGACCACGCCCCCTCCCACTCTGCAGCCATTCTGCAACGACACACAGAAACATTAAATGAAATAGATTAAATCACCTATGCGAAGCGCTTTGCTAAGCCACACCCCCAACTCTGTCAGGTCATGCCCCTTCCCACTCCGCAGCCAACAGGGATTGAAAGAATGAAGGGAAAAATAAACTTCTGTCAGCTGAAGGGGTGGGAGGGTGAATTTCTCTCTGCAATGACACACAAATTTTAGATGAAATAGACTAATTTCAGACTACAACCGTTCGAAGCATCTTGATAATCCACACCCCCAACTCTGCCAGGCCACGCCCCCTCCCACTCCGCAGGCAACAGGGATTGAAAAAAATCAGCTGCAGGGGTGGGAGGGTGAATTTCTCTCTGCAACGACACACAAAAATCGTAGATGAAATTGACTAATTTTAGACTATGACCATTCAGTACTAATAAAAGATGTTTTTTTCCACTGCTACCCATTGCGGGTCCCCATAAATTACCATGTCATCAACCTGTAATTCATGCCACTCTGACCCCCGCCCCAGATCTCGCGAAACCACGCTCCGACTCTGTCAGGCCACGCCCCCTCCCACTCCGCAGCCAACGGGGATTGAAAAAATGAAGGTAAAAATCACTTCTGTCAGCTGCAGGGTGGGAGGGAAGTTGGATTTCTTTCTGCAACAACATACAGAAACATTAAATGAAATAGATTAAATATACCCGTGCAAAGCAATGGTTTCTTCCACTGTTACCCATGGCGTGTCCTCATAAATTACCATGGCATCGACCTGTAATTCTGGCCACCATCAAAAGAAGGACTTAAAACCCCGCCCCAGGTCTTGCAACGTCACGCCCCCGACTCAGTCAGGCCATGACCCCTCCCGCTCCGCAGCCAATGGAGATTGAACAATTGAAGGTACAAATCAATATCTGTCAGCTGCAGGGATGGGAGGGAGGATGACTTTCTCTCTGCAACGACACACAGAAACATTAAATTAAATAGATTAAATATACCCGCGCAAAGCAATGTCTTCTTCCACTGCTACCCATTGTGTTTCCTCAAATTACCATTGCATTAACCTATAATTCAGGCCACCCTGAAATGAAGGACTTAAACCCCCCCCCCCCCGTCTCATTAAACCACACCCCCTCCCACTCCGCAGCCAATAGGGATTGAAAAAATGAAGGTAAAAATCAATTTCTGTCAGCTGCATTGACTTTCTCTCTGCAACGACACACAGAAACATTAAATAAATAGATGAAATATACCCAGGCGAAGCCGGGTCTTTCTGCTAGTATATATATAAAGTTTCAAGTAAAAAAAAAAAAACAAGCAAAAAAAAAAAAAAAAAACGCCTTTTTCCCCAAATGAAGTAAAAAAAAAAAAAAGTCCACATATTAGGTATTGTGAATGCTGTAAACAAATAAAAATAAAAAAACAATGTCAAAACAGCTATTTTTTTCACCTTGACTCAGAAAAAGTGTAATACCAAACGCTCAAAAAGTCTTACCCCAAAATGGTACTAATGAAAACATCACCTCATCCAACAAAAAATGAGCCCCCACATAAAATCAATAGCATCCGCAAACCAATCCATCAAAATCTGGTCTGCAAAAGCCATATGGCACTCCTTCTGTTCTGAGTCCTGCCATGTGCCCCCACAGCAGTTTACTACCACATATGGGATTAGGGTTGCCTCGGGTGTCAATAATTCGATACTGAATCGATACTTTTATACCAGTATCAATTCGGTACCGGAATTTCCTATTTTGCGATACTAAAATAAAAAATTCTCTTACCTGTCCTGCGCCGTGGCTCCACTCCGGCGCTCCTCTTCTTCTCCGGGCCCGCGCTGCACTGTCCTGACCGCGTACAGCGTCAGGAAGTAGTGTGGGCACTCTGACCTGACGCTGCACGCAGTCAGGTGACAGTGCAGCACCGGGAAGAGAAGAGGAGCGCCGGACCCGGAGCGGAGCCGTCAGGACAGGTGAGAGATTTTTTTATTTTATTTTGATGGGGGCACGGCGGGCTGATGTTAGGGCTGATTGGGGGCACGGCGGGCTGATGTTAGGTCTGATGGGGGCACGGCGGTCTGATGGGGGCACGGGGGCTGATGTTAGGCTGATGGGCACGGCGGGCTATGTTAGGTCTGATGGGGGCACGGCGGGCTGATGTTAGGTCTGATGGGGGCACGGCGGGCTGATGTTAGGTCTGATGGGGGCACGGCGGGCTGATGTTAGGTCTGATGGGGGCACGGCGGGCTGATGTTAGGTCTGATGGGGGCACGGCGGGCTGATGTTAGGTCTGATGGGGGCCACGGCGGGCTGATGTTAGGTCTGATGGGGCACGGCGGGCTGATGTTAGGTCTGATGGGGGCACGGCGGGCTGATGTTAGGTTCTGATGGGGGCACGGCGGCCCGCTGATGTTAGGTCTGATGGGGGCACGGCGGGCTTTGGTCTGATGGGCCGGGCTGTTAGGTCTGATGGGGCACGGCGGGCTGATGTTAGGTCTGATGGGGGCACGGCGGGCTGATGTTAGGTCTGATGGGGGCACGGCGGGCCTGATGTTAGGTCTGATGGGGGCACGGCGGGCTGATGTTAGGTCTGATGGGGGCACGGCGGGCTGATGTTAGGTCTGATGGGGGCACGGCGGGCTGATGTTAGGTCTGATGGGGGCACGGCGGGCTGATCTGAGGTCTGATGGGGGGCACGGTGGGCTGATCTGAGGTCTGATGGGGCACAGATTTTTTGTGTTTTATTTTTTCGGCGTGGTATCGAATGGTATCGAATACTTTTTCTTGGTACTGAAATCGAATCAAAATTTTGGTATCGTGACAACTCTATATGGGGTGTTGCCGTATTCAGGATAAAATGGGTAACAAATTATGGGGTGCTTTTCTCCTGTTACGCCTTGTAAAAATGAAAAAAAATTTGAGGCTAAAGCAACATTTTATTTGAAGAAATGAAACTTTTTATTTTCACAGCCAAGTGTTTCCAAATTCCGTAAAATGCTTAGGGGTCAAAGTGGTCAGCATCCCCCCTTAATATATTCTTTGAAGGGTGTATTTTCCAAAATGGGGTCACTTTTTGAGGGTTTCCACTCTAGGGGTACGTCAGGGTCTCTCAGTTACAAAATGGTGCCTAAAAACCATTCTAGCAAAATCTACCTCCAAAATCCGTATGGCGCTCCTTTACTTCTGACCACTGCCACGTGCCCATAGAGCAGTTTACCACCACATATGGGGTATTTCTGTAAACTGCAGAATCAGAGTAATGTATATTGAGGTTTAGTTTGCTGTTAACCCTTGCTGTGTTGCAAGAAAAAATTGCTTAACATGAAAAATCTGCTAAAAAAAATACAAATTTTGAAATTTCGTCTCCATTATCCTTTAATTCTTGTGGAACACCTAAAGGGTTAAAGTTTGTAACATCCGTTTTAAATAATTTGAGGGGTGTAGTTTCTAAAATGGGGTCATTTATGGGTGGTTTCCATTATGTAAGCTCTTCAACATCACTTTATAGCTGAACTGGTGCTTAAAAAAATGGTTTGGGAAATTTTGTTGAAAATTTGAAATATGACTTCTAAACTTGTAAGCTTTCTAATGTCCTAAAAAAGTAAAATAACATTTACAAAATGATGCCTACAAAAAGTAGACATGGGGAATAATGATTGATAACTATTTTATGAGAGATTACTGTCTTAAAAAGAAGAGAAATTTAAATTTAGAAAATTGTGAATTTTTCCAAATTTTTGGTAAATTTGGGATTTTTTTTAAAATCAAGGAGAAATATATCGATTCAAATTTACCACTATCATAAAGTGTCACGAGAAAACAATCTCAGAATGGCTTGGATAAGTAAAAGCGTTCCAAAGTTATTACCAGAAAAAGGGACGCATGTCAGATTTGAAAAATGGGGCTCCGGCATTCGGTCTAAACTGGCTGTCGCTTGAAGGGGTTAAAGTGAGTGACACCAGTATATTTACCATCAAAAGGCATCTGTCAGCAGATATGATGAAACTGGCTGATCTGTTACATGTGCACCTTGCAGCTGAAGGCATCTGTGTTGGTCCCAATTAAGTTTTAACCCCTTCGCGCCCAGCGCCGTACATGGGGTACATCGCCCCGTGCACGGCGCTGGGGCGATGCGGGCACATGGCGCCCGCTTGCGGGTGCGGCGGGCGTCATGGCCGGCAAGTCTCTGCTGTTTCTAACAGCAGAGACTTGCTGCTACTTACCGCCATCGGCGGCGTCTTCCTGCTTGATTAGATGCCGTGATCACGGCATCTAGTTGCGTTTCAACCCGGAAGCATTCGCTTCCAGGTGGTGTACAGACACCCCGTGTGGCCAATCGGGGTGTCTGTACACCATATGAAAACTGTAATCCTCGCTGGTGAGGATTACAGTTTTCAAAGTGCAATTCTTATTCTGGCCACTAGATGGCAGGCCAGGATAAGAAATGAGCAACTCATGGATTTCTGAGTCTATAGAATCCATAATTGCTCATAAAGAAAAAAAAAAAAAAAGCCACAATATATAAGCCCATATTTGAGCTTTCTAATAGTAAAAAAAAAATTAAAAAAAATGTTAAAAAATATATAAAAAATAAAAAAGATGTAAAAGTTCAAATCACCCCCCTTTCCGTATAAGTAAAAAATAAATACCTAAATAACAATAAATATAGACATCATGGGTATCACCGTGACCGAAAATGCCCGTACTTTTAAAATATAAAAAAAAAAATTCCAATACGGCGAATTGTGTGGCGGAAAAAAGCGTCCAAATGGCGATTTGCCATTTTTTGTCGCTTTTTTTTTCTAAAAAAAATTAAATAAAAAGTGATCAAAAAGTCATACACACCCCAGAATGTATCAATAAAACTTAAATCAAATAATCAAAATCAATCAAATAATCAATAAAACAGATCGTCCCGCAAAAAATGAGCCCCTATACAGCTCTGTACACATAAATACCAAAAAGTTATAGGGGTCAAGATTTGACAAGGAAAAAAAAAAAAAAAAGGGCAACTTTCTAATTATTTTATCACTATGAAAACGCAGGAAAAACTATACATATTAGGTATTGCCGGATTCGTACTGAACAGTAGAATTAAAGTAACGGATCAGTTTTAATGCACATCG
Organism: Rhinella marina; assembly: GCA_900303285.1. Lineage (NCBI taxonomy): Eukaryota > Metazoa > Chordata > Amphibia > Anura > Bufonidae > Rhinella > Rhinella marina. The sequence continues at coordinate 21,576 of ONZH01015423.1, read as the reverse complement.
AACGCTGTAAATAAGAAACCCGTAGAACTGTAGCGGAATAGCGTTTTCTTTGCAATTTCACCCGGTTTGGAATTTTTTTCCGGCTTCCCACTACACCGTATGCAATATTAAATGGTGGCGTTGGAAAGTACAACTTGTCCCGCAAAAAACAAGCCCTCATACAGCTATGTGAACAGAAAAATAAAAGCGTTATGGCTGTTTGAAGGCAGGGAGCGCAAAACGAAAATGCAGAACCGAAAAAAGCTCCGGGGGTGAAGGGGTTAATACATACAAATGAGCCTCTAGTAGCAATGGGGGAGTTGCTGATACACCTAGAGGCTCTATTCTCTCTGCAACTGGCACTGAAGTGAATGGGACGGAGAAGCTGTAATTACACTGCTTGGCGCTTTAGTCGACAGCACACGATGTCTCCTCATACAGCTTCAACTTGCTTAACTGTTCACAGTAGCAGTAATTTTAAACAGGGTGCCCAAACTTTTGCATTTTCATGCCACTGTACACAGATAAAATGGGTGTACTGTTTTGGAGGCATGGCTTACCACAGGGTGTTATTTGATACTTAATGGTGTGTTCATATTTGGGGTTTCCCAGTATTCTGGTGTTAAAAAAAATCCTGTCATTTATTAAATAAAATTCAGCCAAAAATGAAGCAAAGGCCACATGTGTGAACATTCGTTACTTCTCTTATGGAGAAGCAAATAGCCATATAGCCAGGAGAAATACCTCCCATATACCAGCACAATTACCAGGAACAAGCATTCCTATAGCTGGCCCAAAAATCGTTCTGTCTAATAAGGCCTTTGACAACAGTAGCTTGGCTTCTGAACAGTAGAACCTGGCTCCTACACTAGACTATGCTTCGATCACACATGAAAGAAGGGACAGCTTAGATAATACGGTCTGAAATGTATGATCAAAACCAAGTTTTATGGGTTTTGCTTTTATGGCATCCCCTATGTGGTTAAACTGGCCTGTTAACTTCATTCTCTGGGTCAGTACGCTTACAACGATACCATATTTATAGTATTAAAATGCTTTTTTTTCTATTCAGTGCGATATTCTGACCCCGATAGCTTTTTTTTTATTTAGGTCTACGGAGCTGTATAAGGGCACCATGTTTGCCTATCGCTCCAGTGCTGTACATGTACTGCGCTGGTAGAGAAAGGGTTAAGCATCATAGTATACTTTATAACAGAAACCGCAGCATAAATTGGATGCTTATATTGTACAAAACATCACAGAATCTTTTATTGGCTGCAATGATCCATGTGTCTCTGTGGCTAGAACATAGACCAGCAAGAATTTAAGAAGTATTTACCGTTTTAGCAATTTTAACTAAACCAATGTGAATTAACTTGGGGTGGGTGGATATGGCCTAAAATCAATATCTCATTTTTTTCCAATTTAAGGACTATTTTCAATTTTAATCTCAACTTGGTTTTTAATCTTGTTACATATTTTTACGCATGCATAGCAATTCCTTAAAATACTGTATTCTGTACACTTACAGTTGTGCTCAAAAGTTTACATACCCCTGCAGAATTTTGGTTGTCTTGGCTTTTTTCAGAGAATATGAATGATAACACAAACTTTTTTTCCTCTCATGGTTAGTGGTTGGGTGAAGCCATTTATTGTCAAACTACCGTGTTTTCTCTTTTTAAATCATAATAACAACCAAAAACATCCAAATGACCCTGATGAAAAGTTCACATGCCCCAGTTCTTAAAGAGGCTCTGTCACCACTTTGCAACTTATGTATCCAAAACCCGCCCTGCAGCCTTTATCCCCACCCCTAGTGTCTCTGATGGAGAGCTGAGCTTCCGAACGCGCCGTCACTTCCGGGTTCAGAGAAGTGACGGCGCATACGCAGTACATTGAACGAGCCTGCAGTGTTCGGCACTGCAAGCGTACAACGCATGTGCCGGCGCGAGATTTCAGCGCTAGACCCTTCGATCAATGTATTGCGTACGCGCCATCACTTCTCTGAACCCGGAAATGACGGCGCGTTCGGAAGCTCAGCTGAGCGGAGCGTACGCAATACATTAAACGCGCCTGCAGTGTTCGGCACTGCAAGCGTACAACGCATGCACCAGCGCGAGATTTCAGTACTAGACCGAAGGGAGGAGTGGGGATAAATTCCTGGGCTGTCTTGCGTGAACTGCACTCTTGAGATCTCCCTTGAGTGGCTCAATGATAATGAGGTCAGGAGACTGAGATAGCCACTTCAGAACCTCCCTTTGTTCTGCTGTAGCCAATGACAGGTTGACTTGGCCTTGTGTTTTGGATCGTTGTCATGTTGGAACGTCCAAGTACGTCCCATGTGCAGCTTCCTGGCTGATGAGTGCAAATTTGCCTCCAGTATTTGCTGATAATGTGCTGTGTTCATCTTTCCTTCAACTTTGAGCAAGTTTCCTGTGCCTTTGTAGCTCACACATACCCACATCAGCGATCCACCTCCGTGCTTTATAGTTATGGTGTTCCTTTCATCATAGGCCTTGTTGACACCTCTCAAAATTTAACAATTATGACTGTGGCCAAAAAGTTTGATTTTGGTTTCATCACTCCAAATTACCTTGTTCCAGAAGTTTTGAGGCTTGTCTCTGTGCTGTTTGGCGTATTGTAGGCAAGATACTTTGTGGCATTTGCGCAGTAATGGCTTTCCTCTGGCGACTCGACCATGTAGCCCATTTTTCTTCAAGTGCCTCCTTATTGTGCATCTTGAAACAGCCACACCGCTAGTTTTTAGAGAGTCCTGTATTTCAGCTGATGTTGTTTGTGGGGTTTTCTTTGCATCCTGAACAAGTTTCCTGCCTGAACTGGCCGAACTTTTGGTGTGTCTACCTGACCGTGGTTTGGTTTTTGCAAAGCCCCTGATTTTCCATTTGTTGATCACAGTTTGAACACTGCTGACTGGCATTATCAATTCCTTGGATATCTTTTTGTATCCCTTTCCTGTTTTATAAAGTTCAACTACCTTTTCCCGTAGATCCGTTGACAAATCTTTTGCTTTCCCCATGACTCACAATCCAGAAACGTCAGTAGCTGGATGAAAGATGCCAGAGTCTGTCTGGATCCCAGAAACTCACTCAGCTTTTATGCACACACACTGATTACAAGCAAAGTGGTCACAGGTGAGGATGTTACTGAAACTTTAGTAGCCATTCAAACCCATTTGTGTCAACTTCTGTGCATGTTATCAGGCCCAAATCACCAGGGTATGTGAACTTTTGATCAGGGTCATTTGGATGTTTTTGGTTGTCATTATGATTTGAAGAGAGAAAACACAGTAGTTTGACAATAAATGTCTTCACCCAACCACTAACCATGAGTGGAAAAAAGTTTTTGTGTTAGCATTCATATTTTCTGAAAAAAGGCAAAGACAGCTCAAACTCTTCAAATATATGTAAACTTTTGAACACAACTGTATATTGGTCAGTCCAGAATGGAGTTACAGGGCACATATGCTCAACCTGCCGCTCCATGAGGATGGGGGAAAGAGACGCCAATTTTCGGATTGTTGGCAATCCCAGTTGATGGACCCACACCAATCAGTTAGTTATCCCTAACCCACTTTAACTCCTAAACTACAAAGCAAAGCAAATTTGGAGTTAAAGGTAACCTGACATGTTGAATTTGGCGTCTGAGCTGAAAGCAGCATGATGTAGAACAGGAAGAGCTGAGCTGATTTATATATAGTTGTGTGGAAAAATATTGAGTATATCTTCCTGCTCATTCTGGGTTTTGAAGTCAAGGAGGCAGTTCTATCAGTGATTGACAGCCTTCCTTCTATGACTGTGTATATAGAGATAGCTGACCACCTTCTCACCTCCAAAATGATTAGGGAAAAAATATATAAATAAAATACAAGTAATAATATTTTCCCACAAAATATACATCAAACTGCTCAGCTCCTCCTGCTCTTTACCATGCTGCCTGCAGATTAATTTGCATTTTCATGGTGACAGATTCCCTTTAAAGTCTGAAGAATTTTTGTTTTTCCATTCTCATTCAGACAGCCTGCAAAAAATTGCTGTATAAATTGACCTGCAGCGCATATTTTAAATCCACAATATTAATAAGGAATACATGGGATTTATTGATCAAACATTTTTTTGGGAGATAGGAAGAAGTAATTGTAGCATGCCCTGTGTGTGACATTTTTATTCCCCTTCATTGATTTGTGCCAGTGTGGGAGAGTGTCTAGTAGGTTTAAGGAGTCTTATACATCATGCAATGCTCCTCTGTGAAAAAGGTTTAAAAAAAAAAAAAAAAAAAAAAATCTGCGCTTCTGGTGCCACCAGTTGTCATCCTAAGTTAATGTTCAACCTTTTAAACAGGCCTTCAGACATAACTTAGTATTATAGTCGAACCATCAGCTCTGCACTTGGGAGGGGCAATCATCCCAAAACTGCTATTTGCAGATGAGGAACTGGCTTGGCTATGATACTAAGCTAGGTCTCAAGGCCTGTTTAGGTAGTAACTACGGTACTTTCCAACAGAAAGGTAGGAAGAAGGAAAAAAGCAAAAGCGTCACAAAAATCCCTAATAAAGCTGAAAATCCATGTGTGATAGCAAAGTATGTGAATACTTATGTTAAAGCAAAAATGTAGTTTTTCCCTTTTCAATAAATTAGTAAAGACGTTCAATATTCTATTTTCACTTTGTCATTATTGGGTATTGAGTGGAGAATGATATGGGAAAAAAAAACTAGATTTTTTTTAATTTTAGCATATGACCGCAACATAACAAAATATGAAAAAAGTGAAAGGATACGAAGTGTTTTGCGAATACACACAGATCTTCACGGTGTATTGGAAATTAGGAAGGGGCAAGATAAATAGCTGAAGATGTTTTGAACAGTCTAAAAAACTTAATTGTTTTTACATAGATTACCAATAACAATTTCCAAGGATATTAAAAGAAATTAAACACAAAATGCTAGGTATCAACAGCAAGTTGTTATACACATTCCGCCCTCATTCTCAACCCATTTTCAAGACTGCTGTACTGATCATCTAGTTCAACTTTTGACTAATGTCAGAGCAGCATCAGAGGACACGGACCCTCACTTTGCCGATCAGTGGGGTTACAAGCAATTGGACCCCCCAGTGATCAGAAATATATAAAGCACATGCTATAAGGGTGTCAATAGAAGAGCATTTTAAGCCATGTATTGTCTGTAAAAAACACCTTACATAATTTTGACCAACTTGAATAAAACGGAAAGAGTCAGCACATGAATTACCTTAAACAAAATGACGAGTTCACCGTTGGATATGCTTCTCGGGAATCATACAGGTTGATATGTTTGCCAATCGCAAGTTCTGTCCAAGAGACATCAAGATTTTTGTTTGAAGAGACAATTTTTTCTGTGTTGTTCTGAAGTCCTTTACTAGGGAACCTTTTTGCAGCTTGCTTCACTAATGCTTGTAAGAACTTTTTTAATCTGCTCAGGACATTTATCCTCCACTTCTGGGAAGTGATCTTCCGATTAGGATTGACAGACAATGTCCACAGAGATGGCTTCTCGGTGCTTTTTATTTCTTTAGAGTTCTTTTGATGAGAAATAAGTTCCAGGAAATTGTTCACCAGCATATTACTACGATCAATCAGTAGATCTGGGTAAGCTTCCAAAAGGATGTCCAAGATCTTTAATGAATCTTCCTGGATACCTATCATAATATGAGTCATAGCTGTGGAGAGATGGGCACTTACAAGAGGAAAGAAAGGAGCAATTCTTTCTTGGCAGACCATGGGTGCTAGGTGCTCTAATACAGAGACTGCTGCAGATCTGACCATTGGATCTTTATCTGTGAATACTGCAGCCACTTCACTCATGATAACAGAAATGTGTGTATCAATAACTGAAGGATGAGTTAAGAGGATTTCTCGGAGACCAATCAGAGCATCACGTTTAACCCCAGCATTGTAATGGTGCATCTGAGACAGGACATCCTGCAAACAAAAACATTACTGTTAATTCTGATATTTCACTTTCAGCTGTCTTCATATTCCATTCGGCAATTAACCACCCTCCCCACCCACACGGTGAGACCAGCAGCTCACTAGTACCCAGCTTACATCGACAAAAGATCTGTAGAAACGGAGTCTCTGTCACTAGCTTACGCTGCGCCTTTACAGAGCATCCGGCACCTAAACCCTGTATGCTGCTCTATGGAAGTGAAGAATTCCATAATGATCCATTTTGTAGATAAGAGTGACTGAAAAACCAAATTAGCCTTAACGATAATTCCTTTTCACAAAACCTCCACAACAGAATTGGGCCATGAGAAAATTCTCCTCCGACTAAGCATGGAAATAACATTTAACAGGGTCCTACTCATTATCTTCAGAATATAAGCCCTAAATCACAGTCTAGGGAGAGACTATAGCCTGGAGGATTTTCATTCTATCTGTAATATGTATGAGGGTTAAAGGCCTATTAGAATTACCAGAAACAAGCATTCATAGTAACACTTGTTCCCGATACATGGCCTGTATAATCGAGCTGCCAACTGCCCAACAACTACTGATTTGCATCCTTCATCAGGATTAAAGATGCACAATTATCAGCAGAACATCTTCCTGTGTAAATAGGGTTGTGCTGCTGATAACCATTGCAATTTTTCCACAGAGATGCCATTTCAGTGCCCAATATGTTGTGTGAAAAGCAAATTATTATTATGCTGTGCTTCTTGGTTTTAGAAACACTCTACATGTGGCCCTTATCTATTACCTGGGCATACAACAGGTTTCAGGAGTAAAGGAGCACCATGCGTATTTGAGGCCCAATATGGTGATTTACGCATCTGGTGCTAAAAACTCTAGAGACGATGGGGAAAAATAATAAATGGAACCTCCGAGAAGAGACCCAATTTAGGCAACTTCACCCATCAAGGTATTAGGAGAAAGCATTTTTGAGGAATATTTCTAGTTATTTTAAATACATAATACGTAGACCTGCACTTGTTGACATCTGCATTGGAGGCTGTGTTTGGTTCCTCTGTCACAGATATTGTCAAAAAAGCCAATACAAAAAATCCTCGCATGAAGGACTTTTTTGTCCGGTTTAAAAAATAGGATCCCATCAGAGGTCGCACTACATTTTTTCCGGAAGAGTAAAAATACTCCTCTTAACGTTTTTGAGGAGTATTTTCATCCGAAGAGGAGTACAAAAGTTTAATTAATCAATATATATATAATACAGAGGCCTAAATAATGTTATGAGGTTGCTATTTATGCAGTTACCAGTCTCCGCTAGGATTGTCTTCTATAAATAGCAAATTTAGACAATTTTACACTTCTGACTTTTGTGCAATTAAAAAATTTGTGTTTTCGCCATCATATTTAAAATACAACACAGCCAAAATGGCAAGTTATCAGTGATCTGCATCTCCAGTATTACACTGGCCCATCAGCACCATGATTATCCTCACAATGTTCTGCTGTGTAAATCCAGTGCCCACATATGAGATGACCGTGAAGCACAGAAATATCTTTGCTGGGATGATGCTGATGGGGCAAAAAAAATACAGGATACACAGAGAATGATATAGATTGATATGAGGCAAATACACTGAATCACTGATCACTGCACCAGCAGGCCCTGGCTGAGCAACTGAGCCAGAGCCTGCACCAGCGGGCCCTTGCACTCAGCCAGAATGTGCTGGTGCAGTGATCAGCGAGTCCGCTGGCTCAGGTATTCAGCCTGTTTTCTAACCGATCACTGCACCAGCAGGCCCTGGCTGAACACCTATCACAGGGAGAACACAGGAGTTTAGCATCGTACTTCACATTCCAGTGTCAAGACTCTAAGAGGTAGGATGACCTCTTGTCTGGCAATAACCTCCTCACCTCTGATGTTGGCAGCTGGCTCCACAGTTAGAAGAACGCGGCCACGCTGCATTCTGATTGATCCCATTTCCCCGATGCAGAGCAAAGATCAGTACTCTGCTGTCTGTCCACCAATCCTTATCAGCTTGTCCCCAGACATCAGTTGGCCTCCTCAAAGGCTGCTCTCTTGTCTCCATGGATCTTTCCTCTGCCAGCTACTAGTTAGCCTACAAAGTCAGGGACTCTGGAGCGGCATGTAGAAGCAGTGCGCCGAAACTGGCCAATGAGCAGCCTCCCTTCCTAATAACAAGCTACTGACTCGCTGCCAACCCTACGCTTTGCTATTGGGTGAGAAGCAGCGCACCGAAACTGACCAGATTCGATTGTAAAGGGGACTTGCGGGTGACTGTTCCCCGATCATGCAAGGTCTAAAAAAAAAAAAAAAAGGGGTGGTTGCCTGGCGTCGCTGGGGAAAGGGTGGGCCGACCGACCCGTCTCATCTATCATTTTCCACGCCTGTTTTAGGAGTTAAAAACGATCTAGATCTACACTAGCAAGAGCATCTCTACATAACCTAGGAGCATCAAGCACCAGTGAAGGGGTAGTAAGACTGCCGTCTAAAACACTCATCATAAATGACCCCATTATGCTTTATCCTGTGGACGGGGGGATAACTTGTTGTGGGACAACGCCTTTAAGCTTCCAGTTAGGGTTGCATCGGGTATCGAAATTTCAATACCTAATCGATACTTTTGTGCCAGTATCGATTCGGTACCGGGATTTGCTTTATTGCGATACTAGGCTGCGCAGCCTAGTATCTCCTCTTATAAGAGAACATGGCATGTGTGCACGCTCAGAGTGCGCCATGTTCACTCTGGCCAGACAGTAGGAGTAGGTATGGAGGGAGTCCCTCCCTTTTTGGGTGTTTTATTTTTTCCACGTGGTATCGAATGGTATAGAGTATCGCAATACTTTTTCATGGTATCGTAATCGAATCACAATTTTGGTATTGTGACAATCCTACTTCGAGTGTCTGCCTGGTGGGAGGAGGATCATCTCATGGTCAGGTGCCATTATGGAAAATACAGTTGTATGCACGAGGAAAAAGCAATGACCGATTCTCCGAACGGCGACTGACAGGCTGCTGTGTAGAAACATAACCATTACCATAAGAAGGGAGCGCTCTCTTTAAGAATTAAGCAGTGATTAATAAGAGAATGGACCTGTCTCTATTACACAAAAGCCTTACGCAGGAGAGCATACTGTATTTTGATGTGCATCATCAGTTTTGCTCCAATGTTACACCAATAGGTTTGCCTGACCCACAAGATAAAATGATTTAAGGGCCAGAATGCATTTAACATAAAAAAGACACTTACCTGTCCCACAATGGGCCAGTCCCTGCTGCTTCCAGTCACATGTGACCAGAAGTGTTATTTTCCATATGTTATCACAGGCACTGCTGCAGCCATTCACTGGCATCAGCAAACAACCCTCAGGATCAGTGTTGGAGTGCTAGAGGGTCCTCTGGAGGTCCCAGGTTCTAATATCATTGTGAGTTCCAAAGGACCAGGAGAAAAATCATTTGGAGCTGTCTTTGGAACCAATAAATTGCCACTACGGTCTGTCTGAATCAAACCTATTAGACTTTATTGATGATAAGGGGTTTGCGCTCTTTTTAATTGGCTGCAGTGGTGACATCACTTTGACAATATAATGCTGCAGCAGCCAATCTACAGCCACTTCAGGGGCACTCCACTGCTGAGGACGGAGACAAGTCACAGAGGTCAAATTGTCAACCAGCCGACACCACTGCAACAGAGTAAAGAGAACATGGAGGACCGGACTAAAGCAGCAGTGTGGCATCTGTCAGGTAAGTACTTACCAGTTCTTTACTGCAGGTGGATCCTGAAACCAGGCACCCCTTTATAGGATACATACACATATGAAATGAAGCAACTCAGCAAATAAACATTTTGAGTCTCCAACTCCTTTTCAGACCAACATGTCTCCCACAGGCTGAAAAAACACTCTGCAGAAACTGAAGAAGTCATATTCTCTTCTTGTTAAAGGGTTTCTGTCACCAGAAATCACCCTATTAAACCAAGTGTCATTTGCAATGAGCAAATGACACTTGATGACAGTAATGTTAGTCTCATATTTCTGGGTCCAGCAGTTTAGCCAAAAAATAGGTTTTTATAATATGCAAATGACCTCCCCTAGGTGCAGTAGGCGTGAACCTGCACCTAGGAGAGGCCGTAATATCGCCTCTTACCACGCCTCCGTAGCGCTGATTGACAGGGCCGGGCAGCCAGCTCTTTCGGCTCCCGGCCCTGTACGATCCCGAAATCCCGCGCCTGCGCACTGCCGTAGTACATCCGTGCACGAAGGAGCCGGGACCCGGGCGGCCGCCGGCTCTCAGCGCGCGTGCGCGGATGTACTACCGCAGTGCGCAGGCGCGGGATTTCGGGATCATACAGGGCCGGGAGCCGAAAGAGCTGGCTGCCCGGCCCTGTCAATCAGCGCTACGGAGGCGTGGTAAGAGGCGTTATTACGGCCTCTCCTAGGTGCAGGTTCACGCCTACTGCACCTAGGGGAGGTCATTTGCATATTATAAAAACCTATTTTTTGGCTAAACTGCTGGACCCAGAAATATGACACTAACATTACTGTCATCAAGTGTCATTTGCTCATTGCAAATGACACTTGGTTTAATAGGGTGATTTCTGGTGACAGAAACCCTTTAAGACACAACTACTCACTTAGTTAAAAAGTGTCATAGTGCTATAGATGTACTGAAGCTAAATCACTGGTCATCCAAGTCTTCTGCCTAAAACCCCGATCGCTCATAGCCACCACTCATGCAGGCGGCCTATGTGTTACAATAGGCACCATGCAGACAGCGCGGTATACAAACCGTTATTGTAAGCTTCCGTCTGCTGCTGGGGAGCGAGGAGTCCTCTCTCAGCTGCTCACTCAGGTGAATGGACTTAACCCGACAATTGGTGTCGGTGACATTGTCTGCACGCGGTTTTTTCTTTCCGACCTTCAGTTTCACTTTCTGAAAATCCTCTTGGCGTTTCCGTTTATTCGCCATAGCAGAAGTAGATGCAGGCAAGACAGTCTGCTCAGAATGGATGTCAGCGCTAACAATACAAAGTGCCGACCACTACTCCATAACTCAACCCTACACCACAGCTCCACGCAGCATCGCCCGCTCGTCTGTCTCAAGCGATCCATTTCCGGGTCACAAAATACAACTTCCTGCTGTCGCGTATGGAAACAGGAGAGGGACACACTAGAAGACGCGTCTTCCTCGCGCTTTAGAAAGAAAAGAAAAAAGTTATATTGCTGCGTGCGCTAATAGCTAGTTTCCATTATGAAGTACAGTGGTATGCAAGCTCTGGTTGTCCAGCTGTTACACAACTACAATTCCCAGTATGCTATGATCTGCCTAAGGATGTTAAGGACCTGCCAGGAGATGTAGTTGTGCAAAAGCTGAAAAGCCAGAGACCAGGCCTGAAGGTTAAAAAAATCCAATAAGACCAGTAACCCCTAAGGCCCCATTCACACGTCCGTTTAAAACATCCACAATCTATCCGTTCCGCAATTGTGGACGGTTTTTGCGGATCTATTCATTTCAATGGGTCCTGATAATCTGCGGACATTGCACCGTATGTTGTCCACATCCGTTAATCCGTTCCGTTTTGCGGATCCGCAAACAGAAATCCTCCTGTCCTACTTTTTCTCCTGTTTTGCGGTCCATAGCCCAATGAAAGTCTATGGGTCCGCAAAAAATGCGGAAGACATGCGGAAAGGCATCCGCATGTCATCCGTATTTACGGATTCCGTTCCAGGAGGGGTGAAAAAAAAAAGGATGTTATTCATCCTTCCGTTTTTTGGGATCCGGATACATCCTTTCCGTTTTTTATGGAAAAAAACGGAACGGATGACCTGGAAAAACTGAGTTTTTTGCGGAACAACGGATCCGCAAAAAACTGACCGTTTTCCAGGATGTGCACACATACGGACGTGTGAATGGGGCCTAACTAACAGGAAGCCCTCCTCCGCCATATACTGGAGGACATTTAACCCAGGCAATTTTTATTTATTTACTCCCAGCCCTCCCATAACTTTTTTATCCCGCAAAAATCAAGTATGAGGACATCTTGTCCCGCAAAAAACAAGTATGAGGACTTGTTTTTTGCGGGACAAGATGCACTTTCTAATGGCACCATTTATGGTTGCATACAATGTAATGGAAGCGGGACAAAAAAAAATTCCAAATGGGGCAAAATTATTTTAAAAAAAAAAAACAACACAATTTCACTAGTTTTATGGGTACGGTAAAACTGACCTGTTACATTTATTCTTGGCCATTATGATTACAACAATATCCCACATGCATAGTTTTTCTTGCATTTTAAGGCCTCTTTCACACGAGCATTACAGATTCTCTCAGGATGCGTTCAGTAAAACTCACTCCATTTAGCAAGCATGTTCAGTCAGTTTTGTCTGCAATTGCGTTCAGTGCATGCGAGTGCGATCAATTTCGATGTGTTTTTCGCGCACATAAAAAAAACAAGACTTACAAACAACATCTAGTAACCATCAATGAAAAACGCATTACATCTGAATGCAATGTGTTTTTCACTGAAGCCCCATTCATTTCTATGGGAACAGGACTGCATGAAAAAACGCAGAATATAGAACATGCTGTGATTCTCACGCAATGCAGAAATGTTGCGTGAAAAACAATGCTCACGTGCACAGACCCATGGGTCATGATTCAGTGCGGGTGCTATGTGTTCACTTCACGCATTGCACCCACGCAGAAAACTTGTTCATGTGGAAGGGGCCTAATGATAAAAAAAAAATGAAAAACTTTGGAAAAACAAATTTTTCCTTTGCCATATTCTGACACCCAAAACTGTTTTATTTTATGAGTATGGAGCTGTGTGAGGGCTCAATTTTTCAGGATGAGCTGTACTTTTCATACCATTCTGGAGCGTGTATGACTTTTTTTATTCTCTTTTTATAAATTTTTTTCAAATTACAGCGAATTGGCCATTTTGACTTTTCTGCCGTTTGCCGGATTAGATAATATGGTTATATTTTACTAGTACAGACATTTTCGCACATGGCAATGATCATGGTGTTAATTTTTTAAAATTATTTATGCATTTTTATTTTAATTTTGGGAAAGGGGGTGATTAGATTTTTTTATATTTTTTTTAGATTTTTAAAAACTTTTTTCCTTTTTTTTTTCAAACACTTTTTAATAGTTCCGCAGGTGGAACTGTGTTCCTATGGTGTCCTGCCACAGACAGGTTCTCCATAAGAACTACTGTATGTAGAACTCCTGAGTATAGGGGCTGCCACACATTGATCCTTGCCAGGGGGAACAGAAGTACGGAACATTCGACCACCGCGTCTGACGTGTGAAATGTATTGCGATCAATATTATTATTGCTTCACTCGCGAGGAGAGTTGACAAGTTTTTACTATAGGTATAATAACTTCTACATACATACCTACTCACAAACACTTAATACATAACAGACTCTATAACAATATAATTTTCAAATGACCCGAAATTGCAGGGACTGATCCCTGATTTTCAGAGACAGTCGTAGCAAATTTGGGGTCTCCTGGGTCAAAAATGAGTGGCGTAAATTATAACCCCGCCAATAATGGGCATTTCCAAGCAGAGATAGGCATTCCCAGGGGCAGAGTTTTCAATGTCCCAGTTTATACCAACCTAAATGTTGGTAAGTATTAGAGATGAGCGAACTGAAGCTGACGAAGTGGAATTCGTTACGAATTTCATGGAAAATTCGATTTGCAACGAATGCGAATTTCCTGGTGATTCGTAGGAACAAATCTTTTTTTTTTTTCCAAAAATGTCCGCAACACATGGCATGACATGGGGGAAGGATCTCTGGGACAAAGAAGTAAACGCCCACAATGCGATCACATGCAGACATGTAGCCAATCAGCAGCCAGCCAGGTCCTGTGATGTCACAGCCCTATAAATAGCTCTGCAGCGCTGGAAAGCGCCATTTCCTATTCATGTTAGACCAGAGACAGACGTCAGGAGAGATAGGGCAAGTGATAGGAAAACGTTTTAAAATACAAGAAAAGAGATCAGGGATAGATAACCTGAATTGCAGGGATAGTAGAGGGACGATTTATGGACAGAAAATCAGGCAGTGAATCGCTATCCATATACACTGCAGCAGCAGTGAGTGGGCATAGGGGTTAGCCTCTTGTATAGCACTGCACTGCACAGTCTTCTGAAGGCTGTTTTGGGGTGCTTTATGCAAAGAAGCACCACTAGTGTCACTTTTTTGCAGTGCAGTGCAGTGAAAGAAGGTCAGACACTTGTTTAGGGGTACATTTAAAAAAAATATATATATATATATAAAAAATAAATAGTGAATCTCAGTTTGTGGGGTTGTTAGTGTTAGTTTTAAATAAGTATTTGTGGCCTAATTCGCCATCCAAGCAGAAAAGCGTGATATTGCTGTAAGGTAGTCAGTGAATATCATTTAAAAAAAATAAAAAATCTCAGTTTGTGGGGTGGTTAGTTTCAAATAAGTATTTTAGGCCTCATTCGCCATCCAAGCAGAAAAACGTGACATTGTTGTAAGGTAGACAGTGAATATCATTTAAAAAAATATATATAGGGGACGTGGCTTGGCAGCTTAGCGGGATGGCGGCGTAATACCTGAGCTCCGCTGCTCTGCTTGAATTTGGGGACTCCAGCGTGGCGATAGTGTGCTCTATGGGGAAGAGGTCTGCTCCTAAGAAGCCCAGGGACGCTCCGGTAATCCACTCGAGGGGGCAAACACTGGACACTTACGTTGTCCGGGGCCCTGTTGCGCAACTTTCCAACCGCGGCCTACTTCCGCCTTCTTCCTCCGTTTGCGGCCACAGGACGCGCGCTGCTCTCCAGGAGTGCCAAAGTGCCTCCCTCTGTCCCCGGAGGCCCGGGAATTTATTCCTCAGCAACCCCAGCTACAGGTGGGCCCGGGATTGTCCCCACTGGTGCAGGACTGTGACCGCATTAGCGCTGCCATGCCTCCTAAAGTGGCAGCCAGACAGGCTAAACAGGCGGCAACGCCATTACAGAGACGCAGGGGCTGGGAAGAACCACCAGAGGACCCCCAGGACCCTCTCCTGCAAGAAGACAGCAGTGATGGGGTCAATGTAGCTTGGAGCCATCCCTCTGACTCAGCTGAGGAGGGAGAGGACACCGCACACATTTCACAAGCTTCAGCCTTTATACAGCAGAAGTTACAACATTTGCCGACCAAGGAGGATTTCAAGGCACTTGTTGCAGAGGTGAGAACAGCATGTAAATCAGAAATATCCTCTTTACGGCAGGATTTTAAGCTTCTTGCCTCTCGCATAGATACGGTGGAAAATGATCACGATGACACGCGCAAATATATTGCACATCTTCAATCCACTGTAGTGCAGCATGCCTGTACCATCAGGGAGAACTCTCGTCACCTAGAGGATTTGGATAATAGGGGACGCAGGAATAACATAAGAGTCAGAGGCCTCCCTGAATCTGATAAAGAGGAAAACCTGCAGGTCATTCTCAGAGATCTCTTCAACCTTGTATTGGGGTCCAGCCCCCCTCAAACCATCAAATTAGACCGGGCACACAGAGCGCTTCGCCCTAAAACATCATCTCAACAACCTCGTGACGTAATCTGCTGCGTGCACGACTTTCAACTGAAGGAGTCGATTATGGCCAAAGCACGTACGTTGAAGTCTGTGGATTTCCATGGTTCCCCGGTGCAGCTGTATCAGGATCTTTCGTGGATGACTTTGCAAAAGAGGCGTGCCCTGCAACCCCTGCTGTCCAGCCTTCGGGAGCGTAAAATTGCCTACAGATGGGGGTTTCCCTTTGCCTTACTTGTCACCGTGAATGGGAAGACATTTAGCATTAGATCTCATGCTGACTTGCCAGATTTTTGCTCCGCTGTGGGAGTCCCGGTTCCACCAATAGAGGACTGGGAAGTTCCAGAGCCATCGCCAGCACCCGCACCGGTGTGGCGCGCTGTCAGGCAAAAGAGGCAGCGCTCTCTACCCCAAGATGGATCCTTTGGATCTGGAGCTTGAATCTTCCGTTCCAGTTTTCTGTACTACTGCAGAGTTATCTTAATTGTCCCCTATTGTATATTGCCTGAGCAGCCGTTCAGTTATGGATCTATAATGATGTTACCTACTGGTATTTCTAACCCGTTGTTTTTTTCTTTTTTTCTTTTACTCCTTTGGTGTGCGCATACTCATACTCCTGTGGGTGCGCCGCCACCGGGAGCGACCAATCACGTTCCCATCAGTAGGGAATTTTTTTTAGCCCTTTATCTCCTCCTTCATTCTGGAGTAAATGGAAGGAGAGTGTTGGGCGTTTTGCCTTTTTTTTGGCTTCTTTCGTTGGCCCCTATCTGGGCTTTTTTGCCTAATGTCACAAATTATTCATGTTTTGATTGTCTGTGGTGTCTTATGTCTCTCCCTATTCCCATTTGTTTCTCCTTCTCTACTAAATCAGTGCTGTCTAGGTCACACTGGAAATTCCGGACATCCCTGTTGCAATTGCTATGGATTGGGTTCTCCTGGTGGAAATCTTGCTCTGCTATATTGGCAAGTATGTCCCGCCCACTATGCATTAACCATGATTAAGTTTATATCTTTGAATGTGAAGGGCCTCAATTCTAATGTTAAGAGAAGATTGGCTTCTACAGAATGCCGATCCCAGAGGGCGGATGTGGTTTTCCTCCAGGAGACCCATTTTGATGCGGAGGGATCTTTTAAGTTCATGGCTAGATCATTTCCACACGTGTATGCTGCTTCTGCGAACAAGAAGTCAGCTGGAGTGGCTATCCTTCTTTCCTCTAACTGTCCTATTCAGGTTGAGTCTGCCATCACTGATGTTGAGGGCAGATATGTTATTCTCCAAGCTACATTGAATGGCTCTCCACTTATATTATGTAATCTCTATGCCCCGAATACCTCACAAATTCCCTTTCTCAACAGAGTATTCTTGAAATTGATTAAGTACCTGCCTGCGGCATTGATTTTAGGAGGTGATTTCAATCTTGCGTTTTCTGAGCGGCTGGATAGGATGACGGCTACGGGTATTGCACCTTCACAATCCCAATGTAGAATCTCACGGCTCTTTAGACGTTTGATTCGAAAATATGCACTTTATGATCTGTGGCGGGTTAACTATCCGACTGCCAGATCTTATACATTTTATTCTAATCCGCACAAGACGCATACGCGTATTGATTATTTTTTTGGAAATATACCCACACTCCGAATGTTGCAAGATGCAGAAGTTGGCAACATTACGTGGTCAGATCATGCCCCAATTTCAATCTCCCTTAAGACATCTGGGTATTATCTTAAACAATGTCACTGGCGATTAAACGAAATGCTCATATGTAGACCAGAACTTAAACAAGAATTACTGAATACTTTTCTCTTAACCAAGATTCTGTGTCCTCAGTCTCTACTCTATGGGAAGCGCACAAGGCAGTCTTTCGTGGGAAGTGCATTGCGTTAGGTTCCAGGCTAAAGAAAGATGTGGCACTGCGTCAAAAGACACTCACAGCCCAACTAAGGAACTTGGAAGCTCAATTGACGTCCCGGCCTTCCTCTCATTTGATGAGGCGTATTGTACTGCTACGTGCTAGGTTAAGGGAGTTAGCCATCACAAGGGCAGAAAAGTCGCTTTTATATTCTAGACAACATTTTTATGCATGGGGAAATAAGCCACATTCCATGTTGGCCAGGCAGTTACAGGATCTTAAACACTTTGGCACTCCCTCAGCACTGCGTAGGGCAGATGGAGCTATATTGTATGACCCTGCTGCTATCTCTGCACTCTTTCAGGAATATTATTCATCTCTGTATTCCCTTCCTCACCAGCTTCCGAATGATCAGGCTGACCGCCATGCGCTTTTCTCCTCTTTCCTAGACAAATGCTGCTTACCAAAACTGTCCCAAGAAGCTATAACCTCCCTTAACGCCCAGATTACAGCTGAAGAACTGGGAGAAGTAATTAAGGGCCTTCCAAATAATAAATCTCCTGGCCCAGACGGTCTTCCCTATTTATACTATAAATCCTTTACACCTCTTCTAATGCCGCATTTATTATCTTTATTTAATTCTTTTTTACAGGGAGTTCCAACTCCCCAATCCATTCTGCATCCTTATATAACATTACTGCCTAAACCCGGGAAAGACCCAATGGACTGTTCCAATTATAGACCAATTGCTCTCCTCAACTCAGACTTGAAACTATTTACGAAGATCCTTGCTAATAGACTCTCTTATTGGCTTCCGCAATTGGTCCATAAGGATCAGGTGGGCTTTGTTCCTTGCCGACAGGGCGGAGACAATACGAGAACTATCAACTTGATCGATATCATCAATAAGCCAAAGAACGTGCTTTACTGCTAAGCTTGAATGCTGAAAAAGCATTCGATAGACTAGGTTGGCCGTATATGTTCTCCTCCCTGGGGGCGTTTGGAATTTGTGGCCCTTTTTTTATGGCCCTCCGTGCACTGTATACACATCCCACTGCCACTATTAAGATGCCCCATGCCCAGTCTAGTCCATTCCAAATACGGAATGGCACCAGGCAAGGGTGCCCGCTTTCCCCCCTTCTTTTTGTTTTAAGTATTGAGCCCCTGGCAGCTGCCATTAGGTTACACCCAGACATCCATGGAGTCAGGGTTAATAATGTACATTTCAAGGTTTCGTTGTTTGCGGATGATATTCTTCTCACTCTGACGGACCTGCATACCACTCTCCCGAATCTCTTCAAACTCCTACAGGAATATAGTAGATTATCCGGATACAAGGTGAACACTACCAAGACGAAAGCCCTTCCACTTAATGTCCCTACGTCAGATTTAAACCTACTGCAATCCAATTTTCATTTTAATTGGAGTACTAGGTCCATCCGTTATTTAGGGATTCAACTAACTCCTTCCTACTCCTCCCTGTATAACATGAACTTCCCCCCCTTATTCCAGAACCTTAGAGCCCTTATGAATAAATGGAAGTCACTACCTGTCTCTTTATTTGGCCACATAACGGCGATTAAAATGACCATACT
The DNA here is from genome assembly GCA_900303285.1 of Rhinella marina. Taxonomy (NCBI): domain Eukaryota; kingdom Metazoa; phylum Chordata; class Amphibia; order Anura; family Bufonidae; genus Rhinella; species Rhinella marina. The sequence continues at coordinate 2,600 of ONZH01015423.1, read as the reverse complement.
TCCTAAACTACTTTATTTGTATGAAACTCTACCGGTACCTGTACCCCTGCGGGAATTACGATCTCTGCAATCTGCCATATTCCAATTTATTTGGAATGGGAAGAGGCACAGAATAGCGTGTGGTGTAATGCTTGCTCTAAAGACACATGGAGGACTGTCAGTCCCTGATATTACTAAGTATTACTGGGCTACGCACTTAAGACGCCTCCAGCATGGTCGTCTCTCTACGCTTACTCCAGATGGATGGAGATTGAAAAATTGTGGATGGCACCTATCCACCCCAACTCTCTATTGTGGTCCTCTTCCCAGACTTTGAGTGTAGGCCAGTTATTGGGACCAATGTCTCATACCCTACATATTTGGCAAACATGCAATAAGCGTTTTAAATTAGCTTCTGAGAAATCATCCATGATGTGTTTTTTATTTACTCCTGCGCTTCCAACTAGTATTTCTCCGGACTTTTTTAAGCCTTGGTTTACTAATAAACTTTTCAGATTTGCAGATATCACAGACTATAAAACTTTGCGACTTTTACCATTTGATGTTCTTAAGTCATCCTTCCAGCTACCAGAGACTGCTAGATATCATTACTTACAAATACAGCATTTCCCCACTGGTGTATTTAAGTCCCAGCAGGTATCTACTCCCTCAGCCTTTGAAAAGTTGTGTAAGCTTTCAGATTCTACTAAAGGACTTATATCTGCAATATATCTTATTCTTTCTGCGCCCTCGTCTTCGACACCTGTTCGGCATACATATATGGCAAAGTGGGAATCCATTCTTAACCGCGCAATTTCACCAAGTGAATGGGCTTTAATTTGGAGGAGAGCCGCTGTAACCTCCTCATGTATTTCTTACAAAGTAAATATCTATAAAATAATAATGTTTTGGTACCACACTCCACATTTACTGAATCGCTTGAACCCTGCTGTGCCAGATAGGTGTTGGAGATGTGGGTTGGATGTAGGTACACTTATACATATTTTTTGGGAGTGTCCTTTAATCTGCCCGTTCTGGAAAATAGTGCAAACCACCTTACGTCAGGTCCTGGGAATAACATTCCCTCTTGATCCATTTTTTTATATTCTGAATATGCCCCCTAAGCCTCAAAAGAAATATGCTATGGCGCTTACCTTACATATATTGACGGCAGCGAGATGCCTAGTAGCAAGTTTTTGGAAAAAAAGTGTAGTACCTACTCATAAAGATCTCATTTGTAAGGTTAACGACATTAGAAGAATGGAACATCACGTGGCGATGATTACCAGTCAGATCGCTAGATTCGACCATGTATGGAAGCTATGGGATCGCTACTCCTGTGCTGACATGTAGAGTTTTTATTGGTTTGAACTTTTTCCCTTTCCTTTAGTTTTAATACCTCCTGTGTCCTGTCTTGTCCGGAGTCTTTTATGTTGAATTTTCTTGTCAGTCTATATGTGTGGTTTGGCCCAATCGGCCGTAATCTCTGGCCTTCATAGGCCTTGTTGGAAATGTTTTACCAGCTATGGTTCTTTGATATCTTACTAGTAGCTATTGTACTCCATTGGCCTCTAGGCATTAGCTATTGTGTTTACAAACGACACGTACTCATAAGATAATACTGTAGATTTTATTTGTACTCTATTGCTCCTACACAGTATTGCGAATACATATGTATACTGTACTTTATGTTATAATTGTATACAAAAAATTATTCTTTAATAAAAATCATAATTAAAAAAAAAAAAAAAAAAATATATATATATATATATATATATATATATATATATATCTCAGTTTGTGGGGTGGTTAGTTTCAAATAAGTATTTTAGGCCTCATTCGCCATCGAAACAGAAAATCGTGACATTGTTGTAAGGTAGTCTGTGAATATCATTTAAAAAAATATATATATCTCAGTTTGTGGGGTGGTTAGTTTCAAATAAGTATTTTAGGCTTCATTCGCCATCCAAGCAGAAAAGTGTGACATTGTTGTAAGGTAGTCAGTGAATATCATTTAAAAAAAAAAAAATATATATATATATATATATATATATATATATATATATATAAAGCTGAGTGTATGTGTGTGTGTGTATGTCCGCTAAAGGAATCTGCACCGCTGCAGCTACAATCACAAAATTTGGCACACATGTACATCAGGTGTCCGGGAAGGTTTCAGAACAGTTTTCTTTTTTTTAATTTCAATCTTTTTTATTAAACTTTTATCAAATAAACAGCAGAGATCATACATCTCCAAACAACAATAGTTTCAAATATCAGTACAGTAACAAGTGAGAGCTTGTACAATAAAGACACGCAAGAAAATGATCATATCTGAGCTACATCCCACTGTAAATTAACAGTGTAATAGAAAGATGAAACAAACATTCTCGTCAAAGACAACTTAGACCCAGGGGGGGGGAGGAAGGAAGATATAGGGTAGGAAACATATATTAAGTATTTACCTAATAAGAATGTTGGGCTGGGTCAGGTCACGGTATAACATATTGCTGGCGTAGGAACTAGCATATCAGTAGGCATGAATTCCAACCATGATTGCCATTGGGTAGAAAAACCGTTTGGTCTGATGTTCCCTATATGCCATAATCTTTTCATATAAA
>ONZH01015422.1:0-22463 GCA_900303285.1 Rhinella marina | reverse complement strand
TCTCCTCCTCCAGGCAAGCTGAGATTATGGGTGGCTGAAAGGGTGAATACTGTAACCTGCTCTATCTCTCAGGCTGCGTAGCAGCTAAAGATACGAGAAAGGTCTTGTTTTAAAGCTGACAAAACTAAAAACAAGACGGGGATTGTGGTTCTGGGATTGTTGTTGAGATTCAAGACACTGGTTGCTATTTCAAAGACATACAGCCCATTCGACCACCAAGGGCCCTAACGGCCCCTTCTACTGGGTGGTGACAACCTGTGCAGGACTGCTATCTACAGATAAACTGCATGGTTAGCAATCGAGGGGTGCAGAACTGGGCCTGAAATGGCGGAAAAGGGATGGCGGAAAAGTCCTTCTGTCCTAGGTGGCGGAATGCGGATGGGTAGGGGTGGGCTGAGAACCTAAAGTGGTCATGGAAAAAACTAAAAGTTTGTTCTGTCCAAATTGACAGAAGGCGGGGCTACACAAGTAGGCAGGGCCAACACAAGCTACAAGTAAGCAGGGACAACAGAGGTAGGCGGAGCAAGTGATAATGTGGTGCAACACATACCGCCCCAGCAGAACCAAATGCCACAGTGCAGCACATCGGCCCACCAGGAAATTTACCTGTAGGGTCTATGGCCAGTGCGCTCCTTGGTGCGGTGAATAAACCTCAAGCCCATCTGTCCTAGGTGGCGAAACACTTCCCAGTAGTTGAGGGATCGTTTTGATTCCACCTTGCTCTCTTCTATACACAATACTCTCTATGCGGCCTCCTCCTCACTGTCTATTTCAGTATCTTCATGAATTCCCCGCAGGTCACGAACACACACATATGGATGAAGTCCTGCTTTATTTCTTTCAGAGTATAACGAAAATGTACAAAATCAGCACCAAACCTGTAGAGAAAGTTTATTCTCCGAGACGCTTGACTTCCTATAAATACACGGAAAGTCCATATTCATAAGAAATTGCAGAATTCCTCTGCTCATTAGAGCTTGGCGGATATATGTGAAATTTACACAACACATGCGACGCTCATATGGGCCGGGGAGATTGAAACCACATGAACGCAGCTAGAGCAAAAGTAGCGATAGGACCATGGACACATGTTAGACTTTACCATGAGGTAGGCGCAGACTGCGTGGTAACTTATGCCCAGTCTCACTATGTGCCATACGTGGAAATGTGTGTGAAGACCACTGTAGCACATCCCTAGCAGTTTACATAACTTTTTATCAGGTGGAACAAAAATACTAATCAATTGCATTAGCCGTGTACGTAAAAAAGAGAGAGAGGAGGCCGCATGATGGCGCCAATCTTGTCACGAAGGACAGAAGGGCCTGGTGTGTAATTTCCTTTCCATGTAGACTGCATAGGTTCTTGCTAGTAGTGAAGGGGATGGGACTTAGTATCTATTAAAAAAGTTTTGCGAAACTCGATACCACGCGAAAAAAATAAAACACCAAAAAAGTAGCTTGCATTCCGCATTTTTATGGAACGTCCGGCCCATAATAGAACAGTCCTATCCTGTTTTTTGGGGAGTGTTTTTTTTTTTTCTGTTACGCCATTCACCGCATAGGAGATATATTTTTAAATATTTTAATAGTTCAGATTTTTTCGGGCATGGCGATAAGTAATATGGTGATTTTTAGAGATGAGCGAACGTGCTCGAAACGAGCACTATACAGCTCGGCCCCTGCGCTCGCATGGGCGCAGGCAGCCACTTCCGTCCTCCTGAGGAGGACGGAAGCGGCTGCCGGCGCCCATGCGAGCGCAGGGGAGCCGAGCGGTACAGTGCTCGTTTCGAGCACGTTCGCTCATCTCTAGTGATTTTTTCATTGTTTATATATTTTATATTAAAAATGGAAGAGGGGTGATTTAAACTTTGATTTTTTGGTGTTTTTTTTTAACTTTTTATTTAATTATTTAAGAACTATTAGCCCCCTTAGGGGGCTAGAACTTGTCCATATTCACCCGGATAGAGCTGTATTAGGGTGAATAGGACTTTACACTGTCCCTGCTGCCCTGGCTTTGTTGCACACGGCAGCAGGGGAGCTTACCATGGCAGCCATGGATGGCTTCATGTCCTGGCTACCATGGTAACCGATCGGAGCCCCGCGACTTCACTGCTGGGGCTCCTGTCAGAAGCTGCCGCTGCACTGCACCAATGAAATTTCTGAGGAGGAGGCAAGGGTACCCTGTGGCCATTGCCACCAATGAATTTAAACCTGAGGGCGGAGCACACTGCGCCACTGATGAATATATCACCGTGCCCTGTCATTGAGGCGAGTGCCAGCTGTGGGACACCCGCCACTTACATTTGTTGACGGCAGTGGCGTGCTACCGGGGGGGCAGGGGGGCGACGGCTCCGGGCCCAGTGACTCAGGGGCCCATAAAAATAAAAAATCTTACTTACCTGTTCTGCGCTGCGGGCTGCCCTCCGGTCCGCGCTCTGCTCTCTTCCCTGGCGGCGCGCACTATGACCCTGACGCTGCACGCAGCGTCAGGTCATAGTGTGCGCGGGCCAGGGAGAGAGCGGAGCGCGGACCGGAGGCAGCGCAGAACAGGTAAGAAAGGTTTTTTATTTTTATCTTATGTGGCTGGGTGGGCTGATCTGAGGTCTGATGGGGGCACAATATGCAGATCTGAGGTCTGATGGGGGCACCAATACGCTGATCTGAGGTCTGATGGGGGGCAACAATACGCTGATCTGAGGTCTGATGGGGGCACAATACGATGATCTGAGGTCTGATGGGGGCACATTAAGCTGATCTGAGGTCTGATGGGGGCACAATACACTGATCTGAGGTCTGATGGGGGCACAATATGCAGATCTGAGGTCTGATGGGGCACATTAAGCTGATCTGAGGTCTGATGGGGGCACGATACGCTGATCTGAGGTCTGATGGGGGCACAATACGCTGATCTGAGGTCTGATGGGGGCAACAATACGCTGATCTGAGGTCTGATGGGGGCACAATACGCTGATCTGAGGTCTGATGGGGGCACAATACGCGATCTGAAGGTCTGATGGGGGCAAGACGCTTGATCTGAGTCTGGGGGGCACAATTAGGCTGATCTGAGGTTTGATGGGGCCAAATAGGCTGATCTGAGGTCTGATGGGGGCACAATACGCTGATTCTGAGGTTTGATGGGCACAATACGCTGATCTGAGTCTGATGGGGCACAATACGCTGATCTGAGGTCTGATGGGCACAATATGCAGATCTGAGGTTTGATGGGCACAATACGCTTGATCTGGGTCTGATGGGGGCACATTAAGCTGATCTGAGGTCTGATGGGGGGCAAATACCGCTGATCTGAGGTCGGATGGGGGCACATTTAAGCTGATCTGAGGTCTGATGGGGCACAATACGCTGATCTGAGGTCTGATGGGGGCACAGTAGCTGATCTGAGGTCTGATGGGGGCACAGTTACGCTGATCTGAGGGTCGGATGGGGCACATTAAGCTGATCTGAGGTCTGATGGGGCACAATAACGCTGATCTGAGGTCTGATGGGGGCACAGTAGGCTGATGTGAGGTCTGATGGGGCACAGTAGGCTGATCTGAGGTCTGATGGGGCACAATACGCTAATCTGAGGTCTGATGGGGGGCACAGTAGGCTGATGTGAGGTCTGATGGGGCACAATACGCTGATCTGAGGTCTGATGGGGGGCACAGTAGGCTGATGTGAGGTCTGATGGGGGCACAGTAGGCTGATCTGAGGTCTGATGGGGCACAATACGCTAATCTGAGGTCTGATGGGGGCACAGTAGGCTGATGTGAGGTCTGATGGGCACAATACGCTGATCTGAGGTCTGATGGGGACACAGTAGGCTAATGTGAGGTCTGATGGGGGCACAGTAGGCTGATGTGAGGTCTGATGGGGGCACAATATGCTAATCTGAGGTCTGATGGGGGCACAATACGCTGATCTGAGGTCTGATGGGGGCACAATACGCTGATCTGAGGTCTGATGGGGGCACAATACGCTGATCTGAGGTCTGATGGGGGCACATTCTGCTGATCTGAGGTCTGATGGGGCACAATACGCTGATCTGAGGTCTGATGGGGCACACTACGCTGATCTAAGGTCTGATGGGGGCACACTACGCTGATCTAAGGTCTGATAGGGCACAATACGCTGATCTGAGGTCTGATGGGGGCACATTAAGCTGATCTGAGGTCTGATGGGGGCAGGGGAGTGATGTAAAAACTGGGGACACGTTCCTTTAACATAGGAGTCCCCTTGTTTTTTACTCCTATTAATCCTATATTTTACTGCATTATGTGGTAGAGTATTTAGACTAGGGTATGTAGAAAGTCTATTGTACTGTACTTAGCAGCACAGACAATCTTGCAGTTTATACAGTCATCTTTCTAATACAATATTATAACCACAACTAGTAGTATGTGCCTGTGAAGTTGGAAACGTGCGTTTGGGAAGCCAATAAGTGGGGGGCCCACTCAAGTATGTTTCGCCCCCCCTGTGCTGAACCTCTAGCTACGCCTCTGATTGACGGGTTAATTATATTCATTGGTGGCGCAGAGGCCACAGCTCCTCCCCTCTTCCTCAGTACTATCCTCTGATTGGTGGCCACCGGCAACCACGTCACAGTGGGGAGGGAGGGACTGCCTGAGGAGAACATGGTGCGCGCTGAGAGTGGCGTGCATCATGTACTTTAAAAGATATTGTGCAGCCTAGTATCGGAAATTAGCAAATCCCGTTATCGGATCGATCCAGGTACAAAAGTATCGATTGTGTATCAAAAGTTCGATACCCGGTGCAACCCCACTGCTTATAGTTTATTCAGCATGCTTGCCAATATTCACGAGACATCTGGGAGGCACCTAAAAAAGGGGACGCCATCTGGACTCCCGGAAGAGCTGGCTGGCACCTAAATGTGCCTTCAGGAGGAGGGGCTGCTGGGAAAAAAAAGTGTCGATAATCACAAATGTTGACAAGTATGGTATTCAACCCATTGCAATCAGTCAGATCACAGCTCTTAGGTTTGAAAATGAAAGCCGCAGCCTGATTGATTGCTGTCTCTTAGATTCCTGAAGGCCAGTGTATGCAACCCATCACAACCAATCAGAGAACAACTGTCATTATCCCTGGCAGGTTTGAAAATGAAAGCAGGAACCTGATTCGTTCTCACTGAGGGTCAGCGTATGCTGTCGATAGCAACCAATCAGATTACAACTCTCATTTTTTTAAGACAGTTTTAAAAATGAAAACAGCAACCTACTTGAATGCTATGTCTTTGAGGGCAGTATATCCTGTCCTTAGCAACCAATCAGATCACATTTTTCCTTGGCAGGTTTGGAAATGGAAGCAGCACCATGATTGGTTGCTGTCTCTTAAATTCCTGAGGGGCAGTGTATGCTGCCCTTAGCAACCAATCAGATCACAGCTCTCATTTTTCCATGGCAGGTTTGGAAATGGTAGCAGCACCCTGATTGGTCACGAGAACAACTCCATTGCTCTACCATGGCAACGGTTTATATAAATGCTCCCAAGTCACACAACGAATCTGTTGGCCTTGTTCCCACACGTCCTTATCTTCATCCCCTCGCAGGATTTACTATCAGATACGCCACTCATATGGAGCCTGTTCTGGAAGGACAATAAACTTTTCTGACTTTCACTAAATCATTTCCACCTGAGTAAGTTAGCAGGCGATCTTTATTTCTGGCCGCCGCGGTAACACAAAATGCACTATATCAAGGTTTTCGCTTCATTTGTTAGAAATAAAACCAAAAAACAGATGTGGGAGCGTTTATGACAGCAGATAACTGGATTCCTCAGAAGGATCGTTTCAATCAAACTTACTGCAAAAGCTGGAAAATACCGGGGATATCTGGCAAACCACTCGCCAGGAAAAAGCGGCTTCTCGAAGTCTCGGGAATAAAGAACTTGGATAAGACAACCATCTTGTCTACAATAAACTTGGAAAAATATGTTTAAGGGGCCAATTAAACACTTCCTTGAAATATTGATATACGCATTAACCCCTTAATACCTGTGATATTATAGGCCTTATTGACCAGAATAATTTTCGATCGGCTGTCAACAGTCCCATTGATATAGGGTTTGTGGGGGTCTGACACCTCATCATTTGGACACCTGGATCTTTTCGACCTCTCTGTCCAAAGCTGCCACCTTCACTTCAGGGTGTACGTAGACTAGGGCTGCCACCTTTCCCAACAAAAAATACCGGCTACGTTAAGCCACACCCCAAAGGGTGTTAAGTCGCTGTCATACTGTGGCTCCCAATAATATTAAATACCCCCATTAGTGCCGGACAGAATTAATAATGCCCTCATTAGTGCCCCAGTAATATTAATGTCCCCATTAGTTCCCCCAGTATTAGTAATGCCCCCATTAGTGCTTCTCAGAATTAATAGTGCCCCCCAGTAAAAGTAATGCCCCCATTAGTGCACCCCATAATTAATGCACCCCATTAGAGCACCCCATTAAGTATAATGCCCCCAGGAAGAATAATGCCCCCATTAGTGCCCCCAGTAAGAATAATGCCCCATTTGAGCCCCAGGAAGAATAATGCCCCCACTAGTGCCCCCAAGGAAGAATAATGCCCCTATTAGTGCCCCCAGTTAGAATAATGCCCCCATAAGTGTCCCCGTTAGAATAATGTCCCCCATTAGTGCCCCCTTAGAAAGAATTCCCCCATTAGTGCCCCCAGTTAGAATAATGCTCCCATTAGTGCCCCCAGTTAGAATAATGCTTCCCCATTAGTGCCCTCAGTTAGCATAATGACCCAGTTACTGCCCCAATTAGAATAATGCCCCCGTTAGTGCCCCCTTCTCTCTGCTTCTGCAAAAAAAAAAAGCACTCCTCCATTTGCGCGTATCGCGCCGTGATGACGTCTTGCAGGTCCTGTCCGGAGCATCCAGTCAGCAAGCGCGAGCAAATGGCGGTGAGTGTTTTTTTTATTAGCATGGAGGAGGGGATAGGTAGTGGGAGGTAAATGCTGCACTAAGGAGCGCTCCACAGTGGAAGCGCTCATTAATAGAAGGCCTTGTAGGAAAATACCGGCAATTAACATTGCCAGTGGAAAAAAATTACCGGCACCGACAGGGCCACTAAAATACCGGCCTTGCAGGTGAGATACCGGCTGGGTGGCAACAGGCCACAGTGACCTCGCTGGCATTGTATGCCTGGTTTAATAGGGTTGATCCTGCTGACATATGCTCCTTAATGTGATTTTTTTTTTTTACATTACCATGTAGCAGTTGATTTTTTTTAGAACTATGGAGAGGTTATAGCATATTTGCAGGGCCAGTTTTAGGGAGTGGCACAACGCAATGTTTTACAGTTCAGTCAATGGAAGCCCTATCAAGTTATCTCCATTGGCCACACTCATATCTTATCAAAAGATGTATAATGCATCTGTCATTTTGTCATAAATACCCTGGAAAAAAAATACCCCCATATGTGACAATCAGAGAGCAGGTATGCTCTGACTGATGGGGGGACTGATTACATGCACAGAAGTCCATGTTAGCTTTCTCTCACATCTCCATCAGAGGATCTGTCAGCAGCCTCATTTGCAGATTCCATAAAAAGTACAGTCAATAGCAGTTGTTTTTTTTTTAGAAATATGATTTTTATATTTACATGAAAAGACTTATCGTTGAGGGCTCTTCCAACAAAAAAGGGTTGTCCAAGGTGGACAACCCCTTTAAAGGCTAAGAACTAGAGATGAGTGAATCAATTCTGAACTAACCCGATTCGTTATGAATTTCGCAACAATTCTGCTGAAAACCGTGCCTGCACCATTCTACAGTGAAAATTGGTGGGGAAACAACAGGAAGGAAGAAGATGAAGGATTACATAACAATGGGGGGGAGAAGGTTTTTCCTGATTGGCTCAGTGGCTGACTATACTGTCTCATATTCATTTTTTAAAAAAAACTTTTATGAGACTGACCTCCAAAAATGGTGTGCTTTTGAAAGGGTTAACGGGTCGGCCGAGATATTTCGAAATTGTACCAATGTACCCAAAAGCTATAAAAAAAAAAATATGACATTCTCACCTCTTTCTGTGGGGCCATTCTCTCCACTGCCAGTCCAGTCCTTCTCAGCCATCAATTATAATAAACTGGGTAGTTTGTTAAATAATCTACCAAGTTTTTATATGGTTGAGATGCTGTAAGCTCTAGATGAAGGGCGTGGGGGACTAGGGACACACCCAGCTTAGTGGCCCATCGGTGAATTCACCTGTTCCCCTGTGAGCTAGTCCGAGCCTGCAGCATGTCACCGCTGCAGCCAATCTCTGTCCTTAAAGGGGTTTTCCAGGATTTTACTACTGATGACCTATCCTCAGGATAGGTCATCGGTATTTAAACAGTGGGGCTCCGACACCCGGGACCTCCTGTGAGCGCCGCTACCTTCTCACCGGTTACCAAGCACAGCCCCGTACATTGTATAGTGGCTGTGCTTGGTATCGCGCTCAGACCCATTCACTTAAAGAAGAACTCCCGCCAAAAATTTTATTCCATCTCCTGCTAGAAATGTACATGATATAATCTGTAGTGAATGTCATTTTCTTACCAGTGTCTGAATTTTTGAGTTATATCATCCTGAAGTTTCTTATCTGTGTCATGTGACTAGAATTAGACTCACCAACTCACACAGCACCTTATGTGTGGACAGGAAGTCTAATTTTCTATGTATTCCTATGGGAGCCTCACTTTCAGTCTCATAGGAATGAATAGAGCAGTTACTGGCTTCCTGTCCTGGGTCAGTTGGAGGTCAGGGAGTTGGTCACATGACCCAGCTACAATAAGAAGAGAGTGGAAACTCTCAATTTCAGCCTCTGATAAGAATATGACATTCACTACAGATTATATCATGCACCTTTCTAACAGGTCAGAGAATAACATTTTTTGCAGGAGTTCTTCTTTATATAGGGCTGAGCCGCTACTAGGCCACGTGACCGATGAACGTGACATCACTGGACTAGGAAAAGCTAAGAGACGGCCGCGGCGCTCACGGGAGCACTGGTGCCTTCTCAAACAGCTGATCGGCGGGGGTCCCGGGTGTCAGACCCCCACCGATCAGATACTGATGACCTAGCCTGAGGATAGGTCATCAATAGTAAAATCCCGGAAAACCCCTTTAATGGTATACCCCTGGCAGGGGTGCACCACCAATGAGGCCAGGTGAGGCAGCAGCACCAGGAAGTGGCAAGAGGGCAGCAGAAGGGCCATGGGCAATGAGCGATTTTATTGTGGCAAAATGGTGTGCTCTTGAAAGGGTTAACGGGGTCAGTGGCTGACTGACAGCCTGTCAGCCTATCAGGGGGCCGGAGTGTAGCAGGTTTTTTTTGCTGAAAAGGAAGAAACACCATTCTTAGGCTAGTTTGCTGTGTCTGCCAAAAATCAATTAGGGCTCGTGCACACAAGCGCATATATTTTGCGGATCGCAAAAAAAAAACGGATCCGCAAAAAATACGGATGACATCCATGTGCATTCCATATTTTGCGGAACGGAACAGCTGGCCCCTAATAGAACAGTCCTATCCTTGTCTGTTATGCGGACAATAATAGGACGTGTTCTATTATTTTGCAGAACGGAAATACGGACATACGGAAATGGAATGCACACGGAGTAACTTCGTTTTTTTTTTTTTGCGGACCCAATGAAATGAATGGTTCCGTATACGGACTGCAAAAAAAAATTAACGGACACGGAAAGAAAATACGTTCGTGTGCATGAGCCCTTACAGACACAAGTGAGGCTGATTGTGTATTGTACAATACTTCAATACACATTTTAGTCCTGCCTTAGTCCCAGCGGTGGGACCCACATCTATCAGACAGTGGAGGCATATCCTAGCGATTAGAAAGATTCGAAAGACATGGCTGCTTCCTTCAAAAACTGCTCCACCTCTTAGCACAGGTTGTCTGTGGTATTGCAGTTCAGCCCCATTCACTTCAGTAGAGCCTAGCTACATTACCAGACATTACCCATAGACAGATGTGGGACCGTTTTTGTTGGAAAAGAGTCATGTTCTTTAATCCCGACAATCCCTTAATTAAAGGTGATGACTAAATTGTAGCATTCTGACAACTTCTGAAAGGAAGATTGTTCCAGCGTTACTAACCACTCTGTCGAGCCACCGTTCCGCAGTTTGGGCAGCGCTCGTGTGACCTCCTGGTGACTCATCTGCTGACATGACGACCGCATGTGCTCCTGTGTCTTCATTTTCAGCTGCATGTACATTATGCGCCTGGAGCGGATATGGTTAACATGCCAACAGAAGAGCCCACAGCCAGAGTCGGGGGGGGGAGTCACATGAGGACTGCCCAGATTGCAGAATCGGTGCTACGATGGAGAGGTAAGTAGTGGTGGAATGGCCTTCCTTCCACGCTAGGAATTAGTCAAAGCGCCAGCGAACTCCTTTAAGTTTTCTGCTTACCCTTAAAGGGGTTATCCCATGAGTAATGTAAAAAATAAGAATCTGACATCATATAGTCCATGGTAATCTCTTTCTAACAAAGTTAGAACCAGCCCTGTACCTCACATGGATCCAGAGATCTCCACATTCATTGCTCTGCTACATTTATTTCAATCTGTTAGTATAGGGGGTGTGTCCTTTCTGCTGCAGCTGAAAGATTGAACTGAGCATGCATGCCAACTTCAGTGAGCTGGACAGAGAGTTTAGAAAAAGGGCAAACAGTAGGTGGCGCTATACACATAGATTTCAGTGAATAACTCAGTGGCTATAATACATTTGTAATAACATGCAATTATAAAACTATTCAGATCCAAGAGCTGGCTTGAAAAATGTAGAATATTTTTCGTTGGACAACCCCTTTAACAAGCAGAAGTTTAGAAGTTTGAAACACCAAATCACATCTTAAATCTCAATAAACAAGTCATGCTTTGATCTGACCACAAGGGGGCGCTTTCACGATCTATGGACATTGTCCCAGATGTAGCTTCAGTAGTGAATTGCCCTGGAGGCTTTACTCCATCAGACAGTGTGTGGCCTGTTTTCAGTTGGCTCTGGTAGCAGCGACCATGCAAACCGCACATTTCTGGAAGCAGTTCAACCTCTTACAAGTCTTCAAATTAGATCTGGAGCCTTAGAGGAAATACTCTGATTCCTTTAAGTACACAGTCCTGTCTGAGCGGGGTCAGTTCCCTTGGATATATAACACAACACAAGTCTTCATTTCATCCCTGGACCTGGAGACAGTTGTAGGGAAAGCCTAGATGTTAGACATTACCATGACTGAACTGTAATATGGAGTCTGGGGTGAGCCAGACACAATGATACATTTGGAATCAATAAAAAAAAAAAAAGTTGGTCATTTTTTTTTTCTACTTTTTGTTACTATTAACACCTTCCTTCACAAGGTTATAAATGCACAGCACAGGGATGGCAATCACCAGCCGGAGACATTAATGGGGCCCTGTCATGTTGTACATGCAATGCTGTCTGTATACAGGATGTGATAGAGCAGGAGGAGCTGAGCAGACTGATATATCATTTTATAGCAATAGATAACTTGTATTTTACTCATTTAAATCCCTGTTCTTCCTATAATTAGGAGTCCAGTGGGCAGATATATCAGTGACTGTCTTCCCTGTAGAAGTGTGGGGGTCCTATCATGTTGTACATGCAATGCTGTCTGTGTTCAGGATGTGATAGAGCAGGAGGAGCTGAGCAGACTGATATATCATTTTATAGCAATAGATAACTTGTATTTTACTCATTTAAATCCCTGTTCTTCCTATAATTAGGAGTTGAATGGGCGGATATATCCGTGCCTGTCTTCCCTGTGGAAGTGTGCACTGACATGACCGCCCACTGGACTCCTAATCCTAGAAAGAGCAGAGATTTAAAATTATACAGAATTCTTTTCCAGCAAAACTATAGATCAAGTGTCCTGGTCAAAAGTGACTGCAGCATCTAGACAGTTAGAGGCATCTGTCAGCAGTTTTGTACCTATGACACTGGCTGACCTGTTACATGTGCGCTTGGCAGCTGAAGACATCTGTGTTGATCCCATATTCATATGTGACTGCACTGCTGAGAAAAATGACGTTTTAATATATGCAAATGAGCCGCTATAAGCAACGGGGGCGTTATTACACCTAGAGGCTCTGCTCTTTCTGCAACTGCCGCACCCTTTCCACTATTGACACTACTGACAAGACCAAGCAGTGTAAATGTGATCACACCTGGACCTGTCAATCAAAGTAGAAAGGCAGCCGGGCATTTAAAAATGGTGCCCGTTCACGAGCGGAGTGGGCGCCATAGCTGCGGGGTGCCTGCCGTTTCATAAAGCAGGCACCTCTGGCTAATGTCCATGACCAGCGGTAGTGCCGGTCACTGACATTTTAAAACTTCAGATGCCATGGTCAAACCTGACCATGGGATCTGAGCACGTGAAAACCTGGAAGTGCGCGCTTCCTGGCGAAGATTGGGGAAGCCGGAGCTTGTTAGCAGTAACCCCTGTCCTCCTGTATGACAGGAGACTGCTGCATAATAATTTCTATGGAGCCCCTATCTGTGGCTGGGTTCCATAGAAGCAGCAAAATCCTCATAGACTCCAATGCTAATGCAAAAAATAAATTTAAAAATATAAAAATTCAAATCACCCCCCTTTTCCCCAAAATGGGAAAAAAATATATATATATATATACATCATGGGTATTGATGCGTGCAAAAATGCTTGTACTATTAAAATATAAATCCCATTAAATCCCTTAAATTGTCGAAAGCTCCGGGGCCCGATGGATTTGGGAATGAATACTACCGCTTGCTGAATTCCACATTAACCCCTTACTTACATACTTTATACAACCATATTATCACATCCAAAACCATTCCTGATGGCTTTAATGAGGCTTGTATAACTGTTTTGCCGAAACCAGGGAAGGATCATCTCCTAGTAGAATCATACCGCCCTATATCGCTCCTGAATACGGATTTCAAAGTATTCACTAAACTGCTAGCGAATAGGTTGCAAACAATTTTGTCTGATCTCATTCATCCATCACAAACTGGTTTTATGCTAGGGAAATCTATCACCTATAATATAAGAACAGCAGTGGGTGCAATTTCATATAGTAGGGCCCATAGACAGACTAAGAATATTCTAGTAAGCCTTGATGCAGACAAGGCATTTGACCGTGTCTCTTGGCGATATCTGCAAGAAATTTTAAGATTAAGAGAATTTGGCTCCCTGTTTTGCTCAGCAGTTCAAATGATCTACCATGCTCCTTATTCCTCAACTCATTGTGCTCCTCTCCATTTGCAGTGGGCAGAGGTACACGACAAGGCTGCTCGTTATCCCCATTATTATTTAATTTAGCTCTAGATCCCCTTATTAGAACAATACAGGCGCTTCCTTCATTTAGGGGTATACAAACTGGGTCAGCTGAAACTAAACTGCTTGCGTTTGCGGATGACATTTTATTATTCATATCCAATCCAAGAAATGCGATTCCAGATATTTTGGATACCATAAACACGTTTGGCAATATATCTGGATTTAAGGTTAATTTTACTAAATCAGAGGCCCTTCCGATCTTTCGTACTGCTAAGAGACACTTAGGTGCTTCATTCCCCTTTAAGTGGAGTTCGGAGTTTATCACCTACCTAGGGATTAAGTTGACGGCTAATCCGGCTCACTTATATAAATTGAACTATCGTCCCCTTATAACATCTATCATAACTTTAGTGCAATCTTGGCAGCATTTTACCCTATCCTTCTCAGGAAGGTGTCATCTTCTTAAAATGGTAGCCTTTCCAAAACTACTCTATTTAATACAAACGCTTCCACTTTTACTCCATTTATCGGACATTAAGTTGTTGCAGCGCACATTTCGGCGGTTTATTTGGAACTCTACATGGAGGAGTCGCATTAGCTTGTATAAATTACAACAACCACGAGCGTTGGGGGGACTTAATTTTCCAGATATCTCACTCTATAATTTAGCAGCTAATTTTCGCTATGCGTTAGATTGGCTGAGGGGGAAATCACATTTTGCTAATGTGACCATGGAGGGACAATTCTTTCCACACATTTCTCTTATGGCGCTTTTACATCTACCCACTGCCTCCCTACCCTCTGATGTTAAAAATTTCCCTATTCTATGGACGGTTGTACAGGCATGGCGTAAAGTCCAGAAAATGAGCAAACTTGACGGCATGAACACATTATTTCAACCGTTTCTGGGACACCCAAATTTCCTGGAAGGTAGACCTCCCAGAATCTACTCAATGTTGGCAACACAAGGCTGCTCGTTGATAGTGGATGTATTGGACAATAGTTACTCTATGATTCCCTACTCAGAGGCCACTCAACGATTTCCAGCATTTGCTCATAACCAGTTCATATATCTACAAGCCCGTAGTTTTGTCCAAAAATGTCTATCTACTATTCCTCCTGATTCTAGAGGGGCGTGTTTAAATGTGTTCCTTAAAAGGGGAAGAAGTACGGTCTCCTCCACTAGTACTATATATAGATTCCTCAAACCATTAATTGATTGGGATATGGTTACAACTGGCCCAATAAAATGGATCAAAGACTTTCCCGATTTTGAAATAAAGACTTTATTAGAAGCCACACTAAAAATCCATAAACATTCCCCGGTTAGTAGCTATACTGATATGGCACTGATGATATTTCATAGAGCATACATCACTCCACATGTTAAACATAAGATGTCCCCCGGCGAATTATTTTTATGTTCCAAATGTGGTACTCCAAACACTGACTTGTTCCATCATCTTTGGAGCTGTACAAGTATCCAAGACCTATGGGAACAAGTAAGATTACATATTTTCACAACATACAACATCTCCTTTTCCATTACTTCCCAATGGGCTATTTTCAATATCTTGTCAGACGAGCAGCGTAACCTCAATAGACGACACAAAGCCCTCTTACATATCTGGGCGGCAGCGACAAGGAAGAGCATATTACATAAATGGCTCGACTCTGAGATTCCATCTATCCCTTTCATTCAATCTAAAATTACCCATTTATTTAATATGGACTGGATCCATACGTTATCTGACAAAGACAAGTTGACAAAGCGTTTTTTTGAAAAATGGTCCCTATTCATGCACACCTTATCTGACTCGGTCAAGACTAAATTGAAATCACATTTTGCTCACACCACGTGGTACCTATATGAAGAATTACACGGACGCACTCCCATATAAGTTTCCTCGAGCATTCAAGAATCCCTAGGGAATTTAGTTGATCCTAAACCTGGGTACACAGGACAGGGAGGGTTTGGGAGGGTGGGGTTTATAGGGGTAAGATGGGTTTCTGAAAAGCTTGTTATTGACTTGAAAAATTTGTCAATTGCCCTTGTTTTGATATCTGTACAATTTATGCCTTTCTTATGTCAATTTCATAACGCACTGTGTACAAGTGATGTTAATTTTGTGGAAATTAATAAAAAGAAATATAAAAAAAAAAATATAAATCCCATACAGAAAATGGCAAAACATAAAAAAAAAGTCGAAATGCTTCTGATACCATAAAAAATTAGATAAAATGTTGAACACACTCCAAAATGGTATCACTGAAAAGTACAGATCAGCTCAGAAAAAATAAGACCCCCACACAGCTCCAGACATAACTACAAAAAAGTTATAGGGGTCAGAATACGGTGACTAAAAGAAAAAACATTTTTTTCAAGCTTTTTTTTTTCAGTATAAAAACTTAAAGGGGTTCTGTAGTTCTTTAAAACTGATGATCTATCCTCTGGATAGATCATCAGCCTCTGATCGGCGGCGGTCCAACACCCGGGACCCCCGCCGATCAGCTGTGTGAGAAGGCAGCGGCGCTGCAGGAGCGCCGCGGCCTTCTCTGTGTTTACCGCAGGCCCAGTGACGTCACGACTAGTATCACTGGCCTGGGCGGGGCTAAACTCTGTTCACTTGAATGGAGCTTAGCCCCACCCAGGCCAGTGATACTAGTTGTGACGTCACTGGGCCTGTGGTAAACACAGAGAAGGCCACGGCGCCGCTGCCTTCTCAAACAGCTGATTGGCGGGGGTCCCGGGTGTCGGACCGCCGCCGATCAGAGGCTGATGATCTATCCAGAGGATAGATCATCAGTTTTACAGAACTGCAGAACCCCTTTAAGAAAAAAATATTCATCTGTGGTATCGCTGGATTGGTAATGACCTGGAAAATGAAAGTAACTGGTCATTTTTATCATATAGGGAATGCCCGTAAAAACAAAACCCCAAAAAACTGTTGCAGGATTGCGTTTTTGTTTTTTTTTCCAATTTCACCTCATTTGTAATTTTTTTCCTGCTTCCCACCACATTGTGTGCAACCGTAAATGGTGCCATTAGAAAGTGCCTCTTGTTTGGCAAAAAAACAAGCCCCTCATATGGCTATGTGAATGAAAAATAAAATAAAATATGTTATAAAAATATAATAAAAGTTATGGCTTTGGGAGGGCTGGGAGTATAAACACAAAAAGGAAAAAACGGAACTTCACTTGGTCTTGAAAGGGTTAATGTATGTCTACACAACGGCATGTGTTGTGCGACAGCAAGTCGAAGAAAAGTGGCACGTCACAAAAATATGACTGCTATTTTTGAACTGTGATTAGGCTGTGATTTGGCGTTCAACTTCCTTTAAAGTCAATGGAAGAAAAGTTGCATGCAGCGTGTGACGTGCGACACAAAATCTAAAATGTCTGATTTTTTCCAGTTATCGCACTGCAGTCGCAGCTTGTCACATGTCGCACTGCGACAAACATTACATAAAATGTTGCGAGACACGTGTTGCCGTGTAGCTGTACCCTTGCTCTTTTTAATACTGAATGAAAGTGATCAAATATAAAAATGATAAATCTTTAGTTTCACTAATACTGTGACACGCCCTTCACAAAAAAAAGTAAACCTTAAAGGGGTTTTCCAGTTGCATCAACATCCTTTATGACCAAGCAATTTTCAGTTTTTTTCAATTTCATTTTTTACTCCCTGCCTTCCGGGAGACATAACTTTTTTATTTTTCCATTCACACAGCCGTATGAGGGCTTATATTTTTTTTGTAGAAAAAGTTATACTTTCTAATGGCACCATGTGATATTGCATATGATGTAGTCGGAAGCGGAAGAAAAATTCAAAATGGGGTGGAATTGGAAAAAAACACCATAGTTGGGTTTCGTTTTTACAGATTTCCCTATTACCCTGTTACCTTCACTCTATCAGTCAGTACAATTGCAGTGATAACAAATTTTTACAGTTTTTCTTGTGTTTTAGTATGGAAAAGAAATAAAAACTTTGGAAAAAATCTATTTATTCTTTGCCTCACCATGTTCTGATCCCCATAACTCATATACAGTGCCTTGAAAAAGTATTCATACCCCTTGAATTTTTCCACATTTTTTTCACGTTACACCCACAAAATGAGGCTCAGTTCACATCAGCGTTCAGTCTTTTCGTTCTCCTGCTCCGTTATATAAGGATGGATTTGACACATAACTGAGCCAAACGGAGCCTACGGGCCCCTTAGGTTATAATGGGGTCCGTTAAGTTTCCGCTCAGAGGAAGATTTTTGAAGTGGAGACAAAAGTCCTGCATGGATTAAAAAAATATCCCAAGCTCTGAACATCTCACAGAGCACTGTTCAGTCCATCATGCAAAAATGGAAGGAGCATGGCACAACTGCAAACCTACCAAGAAATGGCTGTCCATCTAAACTAAAAGCCCGGGCAAGAGAGAAGCAGCCCACTAATTAGAGAAGCAGCCAAGAGGCCCATGGTAACTCTAGAGGAGCTACTGAGATCAGGTGGGAGAATCTGTCCACAGGACAACTATTAGTCGTGTACTCCACAGTTCTGGCCGTTATGGAAGAGTGGCAAGCCATTTTTGAAAGCAAGCCATGAGAAGTCCAGTTTACAGTTTGCCACAAGCCATGTAGGGGACGCAGCAAACATGTAGAAGAAGGAGCTCTGGTCAGATGAGACCAAAGTTGAACTTTTGGCCTAAATACAAAACACTATGTGTGGCTGAAAACTAACACAGCACATCACCCTGAACACACCATCCCCGCCGTGAACCATGGTGGTGGCAGCATCATGCTGTGGGGAGGCTTTTCTTCAGCAGGGACAGGGAAGCTGGTCAGAGCTGATGCGAAGATGGGTGGAGCTAAATACAGGGGCAATCCTGGAGGAAAACCTGGTAGAGGCTGCAAAAGACTTGAGACTGGGGCGGAGGATCACCTTCCAGCAGGACAACAACCCTCAACATACAGCCAGAGCTACAATGGAACGGTTTAGATCAAAGCATATTCATGTGTTAGAACGGCTCAGTCACAGTCCAGACCTAAATCCCATTGAGAATCTGTGGGAAGACCTAAAAATTGCTGTTCACAGACGATCTCTATCCAATCTGACTGAGCTGGAGCAATATTGCAAAGAAGAATGGCCAAAAAATTTCTGTTTCAATATTTCTTTATTACATTTTTGAAAATGAAAAGGAAAAGGAACTATAAAGCCTGCTACATGGGCGGGTAATAGAACGTAAACCATAGTTCACAAATATTAACCAGTTTACATGAGTATTCAACATAGTTTGATATGTGGTCATATTAAACTGATACAACTTACACAAATCTCCAATATATAATTATCAGCATAAGGTTTTGACCATTAGCTAGTGAACCATATGAAAGTCTAAAAGTTGGTGGGGTTTAGAAAGGATGAGGGATTAGAACAATAGACAAATAAAGGATAAATAAAAATCAGGATAGCAAATAAACTAGAACATAAGTGTCCAGGGTGTTCTTCTATGGTTGAAGAACCATCGACGACATATTATTGAAAATGGAAGTGTTAGGAGTCTAATAAGATGGCTTGTGGAGATGACCACCAGGGTGCCCACAGTTTTTGATATTTGTCTGTTTTATTTGTGCTATATGCAATCATTTTTTCGTATCTAGCGTTAATATTGACTTTCCTAATAATTTGGCTTATCGTAGGTATTATACTAGATTTCCAGTGATAGGTTATAGATTGTAAAGAAGCCGTTAGTATATGACATATTATTGTTCTGTGAGATAACGTGAAAGGGTCCAAATCCATTCTCAATAAAAACAACTCTGGATTTAGGTTGATTTTCACTCCTGTAATTGTGTGTATAAAGGAGTTAACTTCTGCCCAAAACCCGGTTACAAGTGGGCATTCCCAGAATATATGCATAAGGGGTTCCGACTTGGCCGCATTTTCTCCAACATAAATTGGGCGAGTTGTCATACATTTTGGATAGTCTATATGGTGTGTAGTACCACCTATATATTAATTTAAAATATGCTTCATGGTGTCCTGCACAAGAGGTACTTCTTATTGTTATTTCGTGTGCCTTTTTCCACTGGAACATAGTAAATGTTTTGTTTAGGTCTTTTTCCCATTTCTTCTTATGAGAGATATGGGAGTCTAAATATGGTTCAGACAATTGAGAATAGAATAATCGAATACCCTTCCACACGTTTCCCAGTTGGGTTGTCAAAAATGTAAATATTTGCGGAGAGGTTGTGGGAGACTTGAAGGAGTTATTGTTTAGAAAAGTGCGGATTTGTAGATATTTGTACAAGTCTGCCTTGTCTAAGTTGTATTTATTTTGCAAAAACATAAAGTTATGTAGGATCGTTCCCTGATATAAATCGTGTATATGAATAATACCAGCATTAATCCAAGTATCTAGAGTTAAGTTTGGGATATGTTGTTCCAAAGTTTGTAGCGGTATATTAATGGATTTTTGAACAGGTAAAGTAGCGGTCGTATTGATGTAGGACTTCCAAGTGCGCATGGTTGAGTTGATAGTTGGGGAGGTAGTTTGTATGTGGGTGGTCTTAGTTAAGAATGAGGCATATAGCGTGTTTTTTGGATCTTTATTTTCTAATAGATTTAGCTCGATATCAAGCCACAATTTATCTTTTGTTGGGTTCCACCAAGCTCTAGATTGGTCCAGTAAAGTGGCGTAGTGATATAGTTTTAAATCTGGCATGCCTAATCCTCCGTGTTTTTTATGTCTGGTTAAAATTCCTGTGGCAATTCTTGGACTTTTACCGGCCCAAATAAAAGTACTGACTTGTGACTGGAGTTTCTGTAATATGTATTTGGGTATAGTTATTGGTATTGTGCGGAAAAAATACAAAATCTTAGGAAGAATTATCATTTTGTATAATATCAATCTCCCCCACCAAGAAGATTCAAAGGAGCCTAGGTGTACGATTTCTTTATTTATTTTAGTTAGCAGTGGAATGAAGTTGGTTTTAATTATATTCTCCACTGGGAAGGTTAGATCTATTCCTAAATAAGGAATATTATGTTCTTGCCAGTTGTATGGGAAAGTGGACTGGATAATAATTTTCATATTGTCAGATATATTCATTCCTAATATTAAGGATTTTGTGTCATTGACCTTGTAGTAGGATATGGATCCAAATTGTTTTATCAGGGTCTGTATTTTCTCAAGAGATTCGATAGGGTATGACGACAAATGATAATATCGTCTGCGAATAGGCCGATCTTGTGTGTTACGTTACCTATTTTTATACCAGAGATTTCAGGTGTGGATCTAATTAGTTCTGCAAAGGGTTCCAATGCAAGGACGAATAAAATAGGGGATAGAGGGCATCCCTGACGTGTCCCGTTTGACATGCGGAAGCTTGTGGAAAGTAGTCCATTAGTCAGGACTCTTGCTGAAGGGTTTTTATATAAGGCTTTTATTCCTGTCAGAATATTGCCTTGGAAACCAAATTTCTGGAGTGTGGCGAACATGTAGCCCCAGTGGATCCTGTCGAATGCCTTCTCCGCATCCAAGGAAAGGAGCAGAGAAGGCATTCGTCTAACCTCTAAATATTTTAAGATGTTGATAAATCTCCGGGTGCCATCATAGGCTTGTCTATTGGCCACAAATCCAACCTGGTCTGGTTTCACCAATGATGGAATGATACTAGATAGTCTTATAGCTATAATTTTTGCATATATCTTTATATCTGTGTTAATCAATGAGATTGGTCTATAATTGGTAACTATTGACGGATCTTTGTTCGGTTTAGGGATGGTTATTATGGTGGCTTGTGACATTTCTTCTGGGAAATGGCCTTCTGTTAATGCCTTGTTAAATATAGTCTTTAGATGGGGGGGACAACAGATCTCCGAAAATTTTTATAATATTCGTTTGTGAAACCGTCTGGGCCAGGGGGCCTTTTTTAAGTTTCAATGTTTTTAATAACTTTGGCTATTTCTTGCTCTGTGATGGGTTCATTCAGGGTTCTATAGAAGAGGTGGGGATCTTTGGTAGTTTCAATGACTGTAGGAAACAATCTATGTTATATTTGTTAGGTTGGGTGGTTGTTGGTCATTTTTTAGATTGTACAAGGATTCATAGTAATTCCTGAAATGATTGGCTATTAATTGCGGTTATAAATATTAGAACTGTTTTGCGTATTTTTCAAATAGGCAATTCTGGTTTTAGAGTTCAGATGCTAACTCGGTTCGCCATAAATGAAGAGGCTTTGTTATTTTGGTTGTAATATTGAAGTTTTAACCTAGAAGGCATTTTTCGTATTCATCTAGTAAAAGTATGCGGATTTATCCCTTAATTTAATGATATCATTTAGGATTGAGGTTATTATTTATTTTATGTTGTTTTCTTTCATTTTTAATGTTTGTAATTTGTCTTCTAGTTTTTTCTGTTTCATTTTTTTTATAATGGGAACTATATTTTATCAGTAGACCTCTAATGTAGGCTTTGTGGCATTCCACAGGGTTAAATCTTTGTATGTCAGGTGTATCATTGTTTATGAAATAGTCCTCAATATCTTTTTTTAATAGATTTTGAATATCTTTGTTTGCGATCAAGTAATTATTGATGCGCCAAACAAAGGTTTGGTGTGAAGTTTGTCTTTCATTAATGGTAACGATGAGTGGTGCATGGTCTGACCATGTTATTTGTCCTATCTGTGCTTTTTTTACTAATTGTTAGGGCATGTTTTGAAGTGATACAGTAATCTATTCTAGAATAGACCTTGTAGTGGGTGAATAATAAGTATAATCTTTCTCATTGCCATTAACACATCTCCATGCATCATACATATCATTATTGCTAACCATGGATTCAATGTCGGTGAGGTCTCCTATTCTGGTTAGTGGTGTCCATTTTAAGGTCACAGATTATATTGAGATCACCGAATATGAAATAGATGACCCTTTTGTAGTTTGGTTAATTTTTTTTTTATTTTATTTAAAAATGCTATTGTTGAGGTGTTCGGCAATAGATATTACATATATATATACGAGTTATTTAGTTTGCAACCAGAATCAGAAACTTCCCTTAACATCATTATAGATACTGATCTTTCAAATAAAGACGTTATCTCTAATGGCTATAGATACTCCTGCTTTCTTTTTATCAGAGCAGGAATGAATTATATGAGGATATTTTTTATGACTAAGCC
>ONZH01015421.1:0-27981 GCA_900303285.1 Rhinella marina | reverse complement strand
GGCAACTGTACTGTGCGTTCTCTTGCAAAATAATTTAAATACCTGTTGTAATACCCACCGTCTGAACAGTTAGTACACGGCTGTGTACCTTGAACTATAAAATATATAGGCCTTATAATTGGCAACTGTACTGTGCGTTCTCTTGCAAACTAATTTAAATACCTGGTGTTAATACCCACCGTCTGAACAGTTAGTACACGGCTGTGTACCTTGAACTATAAAATATATAGGCCTTATAATTGGCAACTGTACTGTGCGTTCTCTTGCAAACTAATTTAAATACCTGTTGTTAATACCCACCGTCTGAACAGTTAGTACACGGCTGTGTACCTTGAACTATAAAATATATAGGCCTTATAATTGGCAACTGTACTGTGCGTCTCTTGCAAACTAATTTAAATACCTGTTGTTAATACACACCGTCTGAACAGTTAGTACACGGCTGTGTACCTTGAACTATAAAATATATAGGCCTTATAATTGGCAACTGTACTGTGCGTTCTCTTGCAAAATAATTTAAATACCTGGTTGTTAATACCCACCGTCTGAACAGTTAGTACACGGCTGTGTACCTTGAACTATAAAATATATAGGCCTTATAATTGGCAACTGTACTGTGCGTTCTCTTGCAAACTAATTTAAATACCTGGTGTTAATACCCACCGTCTGAACAGTTAGTACACGGCTGTGTACCTTGAACTATAAAATATATAGGCCTTATAATTGGCAACTGTACTGTGCGTTCTCTTGCAAAATAATTTAAATACCTGTTGTTAATACCCACCGTCTGAACAGTTAGTACACGGCTGTGTACCTTGAACTATAAAATATATAGGCCTTATAATTGGCAACTGTACTGTGCGTTCTCTTGCAAATAATTTAAATACCTGTTGTTAATACCCACCGTCTGAACAGTTAGTACACGGCTGTGTACCTTGAACTATAAAATATATAGGCCTTATAATTGGCAACTGTACTGTGCGTTCTCTTGCAAAATAATTTAAATACCTGTTGTTAATACCCACCGTCTGAACAGTTAGTACACGGCTGTGTACCTTGAACTATAAAATATATAGGCCTTATAATTGGCAACTGTACTGTGCGTTCTCTTGCAAAATAATTTAAATACCTGTTGTTAATACCCACCGTCTGAACAGTTAGTACACGGCTGTGTACCTTGAACTATAAAATATATAGGCCTTATAATTGGCAACTGTACTGTGCGTTCTCTTGCAAAATAATTTAAATACCTGTTGTTAATACCCACCGTCTGAACAGTTAGTACACGGCTGTGTACCTTGAACTATAAAATATATAGGCCTTATAATTGGCACTGTACTGTGCGTTCTCTTGCAAAATAATTTAAATACCTGTTGTTAATACCCACCGTCTGAACAGTTAGTACACGGCTGTGTACCTTGAACTATAAAATATATAGGCCTTATAATTGGCAACTGTACTGTGCGTTCTCTTGCAAAATAATTTAAATACCTGTTGTTAATACCCACCGTCTGAACAGTTAGTACACGGCTGTGTACCTTGAACTATAAAATATATAGGCCTTATAATTGGCAACTGTACTGTGCGTTCTCTTGCAAAATAATTTAAATACCTGTTGTTAATACCCACCGTCTGAACAGTTAGTACACGGCTGTGTACCTTGAACTATAAAATATATAGGCCTTATAATTGGCAACTGTACTGTGCGTTCTCTTGCAAAATAATTTAAATACCTGTTGTTAATACCCACCGTCTGAACAGTTAGTACACGGCTGTGTACCTTGAACTATAAAATATATAGGCCTTATAATTGGCAACTGTACTGTGCGTTCTCTTGCAAAATAATTTAAATACCTGTTGTTAATACCCACCGTCTGAACAGTTAGTACACGGCTGTGTACCTTGAACTATAAAATATATAGGCCTTATAATTGGCAACTGTACTGTGCGTTCTCTTGCAAACTAATTTAAATACCTGGTGTTAATACCCACCGTCTGAACAGTTAGTACACGGCTGTGTACCTTGAACTATAAAATATATAGGCCTTATAATTGGCAACTGTACTGTGCGTTCTCTTGCAAAATAATTTAAATACCTGTTGTTAATACCCACCGTCTGAACAGTTAGTACACGGCTGTGTACCTTGAACTATAAAATATATAGGCCTTATAATTGGCAACTGTACTGTGCGTTCTCTTGCAAACTAATTTAAATACCTGGTGTTAATACCCACCGTCTGAACAGTTAGTACACGGCTGTGTACCTTGAACTATAAAATATATAGGCCTTATAATTGGCAACTGTACTGTGCGTTCTCTTGCAAAATAATTTAAATACCTGTTGTTAATACCCACCGTCTGAACAGTTAGTACACGGCTGTGTACCTTGAACTATAAAATATATAGGCCTTATAATTGGCAACTGTACTGTGCGTTCTCTTGCAAATAATTTAAATACCTGTTGTTAATACCCACCGTCTGAACAGTTAGTACACGGCTGTGTACCTTGAACTATAAAATATATAGGCCTTATAATTGGCAACTGTACTGTGCGTTCTCTTGCAAAATAATTTAAATACCTGTTGTTAATACCCACCGTCTGAACAGTTAGTACACGGCTGTGTACCTTGAACTATAAAATATATAGGCCTTATAATTGGCAACTGTACTGTGCGTTCTCTTGCAAACTAATTTAAATACCTGGTGTTAATACCCACCGTCTGAACAGTTAGTACACGGCTGTGTACCTTGAACTATAAAATATATAGGCCTTATAATTGGCAACTGTACTGTGCGTTCTCTTGCAAAATAATTTAAATACCTGTTGTTAATACCCACCGTCTGAACAGTTAGTACACGGCTGTGTACCTTGAACTATAAAATATATAGGCCTTATAATTGGCAACTGTACTGTGCGTTCTCTTGCAAAATAATTTAAATACCTGTTGTTAATACCCACCGTCTGAACAGTTAGTACACGGCTGTGTACCTTGAACTATAAAATATATAGGCCTTATAATTGGCAACTGTACTGTGCGTTCTCTTGCAAACTAATTTAAATACCTGGTGTTAATACACACCGTCTGAACAGTTAGTACACGGCTGTGTACCTTGAACTATAAAATATATAGGCCTTATAATTGGCAACTGTACTGTGCGTTCTCTTGCAAACTAATTTAAATACCTGTTGTTAATACCCACCGTCTGAACAGTTAGTACACGGCTGTGTACCTTGAACTATAAAATATATAGGCCTTATAATTGGCAACTGTACTGTGCGTTCTCTTGCAAACTAATTTAAATACCTGGTGTTAATACCCACCGTCTGAACAGTTAGTACACGGCTGTGTACCTTGAACTATAAAATATATAGGCCTTATAATTGGCAACTGTACTGTGCGTTCTCTTGCAAAATAATTTAAATACCTGTTGTTAATACCCACCGTCTGAACAGTTAGTACACGGCTGTGTACCTTGAACTATAAAATATATAGGCCTTATAATTGGCAACTGTACTGTGCGTTCTCTTGCAAAATAATTTAAATACCTGTTGTTAATACCCACCGTCTGAACAGTTAGTACACGGCTGTGTACCTTGAACTATAAAATATATAGGCCTTATAATTGGCAACTGTACTGTGCGTTCTCTTGCAAAATAATTTCACGGCTGTGAAGGCAAAATATTGTAACCAAAAAAAAATAAAATGCGGAGGGGGGCTAGCGGAATAGGACGTGGACGAGGACGGGGGCGCGGAAATGCTGTTGGGGGCCTTGTTGAAGCCAGTGGGGATACAATGCGTGCTGGTGAGGGTCAGCCAGGATCCCGCTCATCCAGAATCCCTGCCTTTATGGGACAGTTAAGCAGGGGGCGGGTTACACCGCTGTTGAGGCCTGAGCAGGTTGAACAGGTGGTGCAATGGATAGCCGATAGCGCTTCCACACAGTTGTCCACCAGCCAGTCATCCACACAGTCTCACTCTGACCCTCCTTCCTCCACACCTGGCCAACAGAGTCATCCCACCATTGACCCCTCCCAGGAGCTCTTTTCGGGTCCTTTTTCAGATGTGCCGGAAGAATCCCAGGAGCTAGCAGAGGAATTTGTTTGTAGTGATGCCCAAACACTTGAGTTTTCGCCATCTCCTGCTGATGTGGACCCTGAGCCAGCATCTGTTATCATGAGCGATGATGATGATGAGACGCAGTTGCCATCAAGGGAGGCTGTTGGAATGTCCAGTGGGCAGCAGGAGGAGCAGAGTGAGGAAGTGGAAGAGGAGGTGGTGGATGACGAAATGACCGACCCCACTTGGCCAGGGGTGATGTCCAGCGAGGAAAGCAGTGGAGAGGTGGTGGTCTGCGCAGCACCGAAAAAGGCAGCAAGAGGCAGAGGGATGTCCAGAGGCAGAGGATGTCCAGAGGCAGAGGGATGTCCACAGGCAGAGGGATGTCCATAGGCAGAGGACAGTCCAGACAGAGAAGTGAGGCCACAGCCAGCAGGGCCGAAGCTGTTCCCGGCAGCGGGCAGTCGCGCGAAGCTCCCCCATCGAGGCCTCGTACTTCTGTGGTGTGGAGATTTTTTAATGTTTGTGCGGATGACAAACTGAGCGCGGTTTGCACACTCTGCCACTCAAAACTGAGTAGGGGCTCTGAGAAGAGCAATCTGACCACCTCAGGCATGCGACGTCACTTGGAATTCAAGCACTGGGCTGAGTGGGAGAGAGCAAACGCAATACAACCTGCGCCAGGTCTTCCTGCCACTGCCTCTTCCCCTTTGTTGTGTGCTGCCACTGCGGTCCAGACCTCCAGCCAGGACACCTCCACATCTGCCTCTGCCTCGGCTACTTTGGGGCCTTCTCCTTCAGCCTCCCCTTCCCCCGCCTCTTCGCCTGCACCTTCACACTCCTCGTCCCAACAACTGTCCATCTCGCAGGCGTTCGACCGCAGGCGGAAGTACGCCTCGAGTCACCCCCAAGCCCAAGCCTTAAACTGCCACATCTCCAAACTGCTGGCCCTGGAGATGTTGCCGTTTAGGCTTGTGGAGACGCAGGCCTTCCGCGACCTGATGGCGGCTGCCGCACCTCGCTATTCCGTCCCGAGCCGCCACTACTTTTCCCGGAGTGCCGTCCCTGCCCTGCACCAGCACGTGTCGCGTAACATCAGGCGGGCCCTGAGGTACGCAGTCAGCGCAAAGGTCCACTTGACCACCGACTCGTGGACAAGCGCTTGCGGCCAGGGACGATACATTTCTTTGATGGCACACTGGGTGAATGTTGTGGAAACGGGGACGGGGTCGCAAACAGAGACGGCCTACCTACCACCCCCGCCCAAGATTGCCAGCATGGGTTCTGATACACCTCCCTCCTCTTCTTCCTCCTCCTCCTCTGCCTTAACATCGCCCTCAGCCGCTAGCTGGAAGCGTTGCAGCACTGGCGCGGGGAGACGTCAGCAGGCGGTGCTTAAGCTCATCAGCTTGGGCGACAGGAAGCACAGCGCCCCAGAAGTGAGGGACGCCATATTGCAGCAGACGGAGATGTGGCTGTCGCCGCTGCAGCTAGGACCAGGCATGGTCGTGTGCGATAACGGCCGTAACCTGGTGGCGGCTCTGGAGCTTGCCGAACTCAATCACGTACCATGCCTGGCCCACGTTTTTAATCTGGTAGTCCAAAAATTTCTAAAGACTTACCCCAACCTGGCAGAGCTACTGGTGAAAGTGCGGCGCTTGTGCGCTCACTTTCGGAAGTCAACTGTAGCTGCTGCTAGCTTAAAAAAACTCCAGCAACGCCTCCATTTGCCTGAACATCGGCTGTTGTGCGACCTGCCCACTCGCTGGAATTCCACCTATTCCATGTTGGCCAGGGTGTGTGAGCAGCAGAGAGCATTGATGGAGTACCAGATTATGAATCCACGCGTGCCTCCAACTCAGCTCCCTCAGTTTGCCAACCACGAGTGGCCATGGATGGCAGACATATGCGATGTACTGCGTATCTTTGAGGAGTCCACCAAGAAGGTCAGCAGCGAGGACGCTATAGTGAGCGTAACCATCCCGCTCCTATGCGTCCTTAAAGAATCGCTCATCGCAATAAGGGAGAACGCATTGCACGCAGAGGAGACGGGGGTAGGAGGAGACGCAACGGAGCTACACAGTCAGACCACACTTTTGTCTGCTTCTCGGTGGCAGTTGCAGGAGGAGGAGGAGGATGATGAGGAGGAGGACGACGTGGAGGTGGCTGTGGAAGAGGAGGAGGATGCTGGCGGCGAGGGTAGCAGTCAGGCTGTGTGCGTCCCATTGGTTCAGCGCGGATGGGGCGGAGAGGAGGCGGAAGAGGAAGAGGAGGAAATGGCAAGTGATCCTTCTGGTGGGGGCAGTGACATCATGCCTATTCAGAGTCTGGCACACATGGCTGACTTCATGCTGGGCTGCTTTTCCCGGGACACACGTGTTGTCCGGATAGTGGAGAACAAACTGTACTGGGTCTTCGCACTCCTGGACCCCCGGTATAAAGATAACGTCTCCTCTTTTATTCCGGTAGAGGAGAGGACGAATCGATTGCTGGAATACCAGAGGGAACTCGTGCAGAACATGATGGAGATTTTCCCACCCACCATCGCTGGCGGCAGAGAGGAGAGGGTCTCCCAGAGTCCCACAACATCAATCAGGCCCACAGCCACCAGGGGAACACTCTCCAAGGTGTGGGACACGTTCATGGCACCCCCTCGTGCAACTTCCATCACTGCGGGGCCCGCTATCAGCAGGAGGGACAAGTATCGGCGGATGTTGCGGGAGTACCTGGCAGACCGTACCCCTGTCCTCCCCGATCCCTCGGCGTCCTACACTTACTGGGTCTCCAAGTTGGACACGTGGCTGGAACTGTCCCTGTACGCCTTGGAGGTGCTTGCCTGCCCTGCCGCCAGCGTGCTATCAGAAAGGGTGTTCAGCGCAGCCGGGGGCATTATAACCGATAAGCGCAGCCGCCTGTCAACCGACAGTGCCGACAGGCTGACGCTAATCAAAATGAACAGCAAGTGGATTGACCCGGACTTTGCTTCTCCAACAGTGGAAAGCAGCCAAAAGTGAAGTGCCATCTGTATGAAGTGCCATTTCCTCATCCACCTCCTCCTCCTCCTCCTTAACCGCCGTAGAATTGCTCCGTAAAGAAGAAAAATTTATATATTTATGGCTCACCTCTTGGGCCTCCACAAAATTTTATCAAGGTCTCACCTCTTGGGCCTCCACAAAATTTTATCAAGGTCTCACCTCTTGGGCCTCCACAAAATTTTTAACAGGTCTCACCTCTTGGGCCTCCACAAAATGTTTAAGAGGTCTCACCTCTTGGGCCTCCACAAAATGTTTAAGAGGTCTCACCTCTTGGGCCTCCACAAAATTTTTAACAGGTCTCACCTCTTGGGCCTCCACAAAATGTTTAAGAGGTCTCACCTCTTGGGCCTCCACAAAATTTTATCAAGGTCTCACCTCTTGGGCCTCCACAAAATGTTTAAGAGGTCTCACCTCTTGGGCCTCCACAAAATTTTATCAAGGTCTCACCTCTTGGGCCTCCACAAAATTTTTAACAGGTCTCACCTCTTGGGCCTCCACAAAATTTTATCAAGGTCTCACCTCTTGGGCCTCCACAAAATTTTATCAAGGTCTCACCTCTTGGGCCTCCACAAAATTTTTAACAGGTCTCACCTCTTGGGCCTCCACAAAATGTTTAAGAGGTCTCACCTCTTGGGCCTCCACAAAATGTTTAAGAGGTCTCACCTCTTGGGCCTCCACAAAATGTTTAAGAGGTCTCACCTCTTGGGCCTCCACAAAATGTTTAAGAGGTCTCACCTCTTGGGCCTCCACAAAATTTTTAACAGGTCTCACCTCTTGGGCCTCCACAAAATGTTTAAGAGGTCTCACCTCTTGGGCCTCCACAAAATTTTATCAAGGTCTCACCTCTTGGGCCTCCACAAAATGTTTAAGAGGTCTCACCTCTTGGGCCTCCACAAAATATTATCAAGGTCTCACCTCTTGGGCCTCCACAAAATTTTTAACAGGTCTCACCTCTTGGGCCTCCACAAAATTTTATCAAGGTCTCACCTCTTGGGCCTCCACAAAATTTTTAAGAGGTCTCACCTCTTTAGCCTCCACACAATTTTTAAGAGGTCTCACCTCTTTGGCCTCCACATAATTTTTAAGAGGTCTCACCTCTTGGGCCTCCACATAATTTTTAAGAGGTCTCACCTCTTGGGCCTCCACATAATTTTTAAGAGGTCTCACCTCTTTAGCCTCCACACAATTTTTAACAGGTCTCACCTCTTGGGCCTCCACATAATTTTTAAGAGGTCTCACCTCTTGGGCCTCCACAAAATTTTATCAAGGTCTCACCTCTTGGGCCTCCACAAAATGTTTAAGAGGTCTCACCTCTTGGGCCTCCACAAAATATTATCAAGGTCTCACCTCTTGGGCCTCCACAAAATTTTTAACAGGTCTCACCTCTTGGGCCTCCACAAAATTTTATCAAGGTCTCACCTCTTGGGCCTCCACAAAATTTTTAACAGGTCTCACCTCTTTAGCCTCCACACAATTTTTAAGAGGTCTCACCTCTTTGGCCTCCACATAATTTTTAAGAGGTCTCACCTCTTGGGCCTCCACATAATTTTTAAGAGGTCTCACCTCTTGGGCCTCCACATAATTTTTAAGAGGTCTCACCTCTTTAGCCTCCACACAATTTTTAACAGGTCTCACCTCTTGGGCCTCCACATAATTTTTAAGAGGTCTCACCTCTTTGGCCTCCACAAAATGTTTAAGAGGTCTCACCTCTTGGGCCTCCACATCATTTTTAAGAGGTCTCACCTCTTGGGCCTCCACATAATTTTTAAGAGGTCTCACCTCTTTAGCCTCCACACAATTTTTAAGACGTCTCACCTCTTGGGCCTCCACATAATTTTTAAGAGGTCTCACCTCTTGGGCCTCCACATAATTTTTAAGAGGTCTCAGCTCTTGGGCCTCCACATAATTTTTAAGAGGTCTCACCTCTTTAGCCTCCACACAATTTTTAAGACGTCTCACCTCTTGGGCCTCCACAAAATTTTCCATGAGCCTCTGGCCAGCCCACGGCCTCTTCCTGCCTTTTGCGGTCCTACGCATCCCTCAACATCCCCACTGCTTTACCTGCTAGACATGACACTGGGCCAGGTCGGGTCACTGACATCTCAAGCGCCAACAATTTGGGCATTTTAAGGCTTCTGCATGTGTTTGAGTTGTTTTTACATTTTAAAGAAGACATGTCTGACCACATCTCACACACACACACAATGACAATTAGGGGTGGGGTCTATTTGCTTTCCCCCTTGCCTATGCCATCTGTGGTTGTCATAGGCAACGTGATTTTAAGGGATGCAGAATTTCATCTTCTTTTTTGTCTAGTTTGGCTTGGGGTCCATGGCAATGTAGAGGAAAGAAGGTTTCCTTGTATGGTCTCACTTTACAGAGAGGTTATATTGACTTTGGAGTGTATTGTTGAGAGGCTATGATAGTGGCGTAATAGTGCGACTTGGGCGCGTTATATGCACCCAGACATGCTTCCCCTGCTGTCCCAGTTGCATTCCAGCAGTGTTGGCATCCTTTTCTGAGGTTTCAGGGTGGACTTGGTGACCTCCAAGTGGTCGAATTGAGATTTCCAAGTGGCGAGCATTTTTTTCCCATAGACTTTAATGGGATTCGATAATTGGTCGAATAGTCGAATTTCGCGGTCTATTCGAATCGAATTTCGAACTTTCGAATATTTCACTACTCGCTCATCTCTACTAACGTGACTTACCAGAAAGCTCCAGTTTTGTCTTGCCTGTCCAAAGGACATTCTCACAGAGGCTTTGTGGCTTGTCAATATGCATTTTGGCAAATTCCAGTCTCGCTTTTTTATGATTTGCTTTCAACATCGGTTTCCTCCTTGGTCTCTGACACTGATGTTCATTGACCTTGGAGTTCACCTCTAATCTCTTTGGAAGTTGTTCTGGGCTCTTTGGTTAACATTCGTATTAGGCCTCTTTCACACTAGCGTTAGCACGGATCCGGCACCTAAAGGGTGCCAACGGATCCGTGCTAACGCTGATACATGTGTGGAGCCGGAGCAGCGCTCCGGCCCCACACATGACACACATTGGAACAACACACAGACATACACACATACAGACATACATACAGACACACATACATACTCACATACTCCAGGGACGCCGGCAGAACGTCTTCACGCGCCTTCTGCGTGCAGTGATGACGATTCCCCACAGCACCCTCTGCTGGGCGCAGTGGGGAAACGTCATAGCTGCGCGCAGGAGGCGCGTGAAGAAATGCTGCCGGCGTCCCTGGAGTATGTGAGTATGTATGTATGTATGTATGTATGTCTGTATGTCTGTATGTATGTCTGTATGTCTGTATCTATGTATGTAGCCGGATCCGGAATGACCCCCCATTGCAAATTAATGGAGGACAGATCCGGATTACTGGTGTGTCCACACCAAATGGATCCGTCCCCATTGACTTTCATTGGGGGTCATTCCGGATCCGTCTTGGTGCGGATGCCTGGACCAGAGAGCAAACCGCAGCATGCGGTTTGGTTGGCTACAGTCCCATAAACCTAAAAGTGGTTGTCCCGAGAAAAATATTATATAGTATTTTCATGTAGTCAAAATTTTTGTTTAGCCACTGTGCTATTCATTAAAATATATCTGTATAGCACCACCCGCTCTTTGTTCTTTTTCCTTTTACTTTGTCTGGCTCACTAAGGAGGTCACACATGCTCAGTTTAATCCTTCAACTGCCTCCTGAGGCATAATAGGGAGAGAGCTCCAACAGAAAAGACACACCCCTGAGCTGCAGCAGAAAAGACTCACCCCGTGATTTAAATCTATAGCAGAGCAATGAATGTGGAGATCTCTGGATCCATGTGAAGTACATGGCAGGTCTTAGCTTTGTTAGAAAGACATTGTCATGTACTGTATTTTTTACATTAATCATGGGATAACCATACCTCCCAAGTGTCCCTCTTTTGGAGGGACAGTCCCTCTTTATGACCCAAGTCCCTCTGCCCCTCTTTGATCCTTAAATGTCCCTCTTTTTGACCT
Source organism: Rhinella marina (assembly GCA_900303285.1). Lineage (NCBI taxonomy): Eukaryota > Metazoa > Chordata > Amphibia > Anura > Bufonidae > Rhinella > Rhinella marina. Next base: position 16,875 of record ONZH01015421.1, on the reverse strand, counting down.
GGGGAATTAATGCATAAATGTGCATTAATAAATTTACTAAATTGCTCCTTACTAAAGTGTTTGTATGGTTTCTACCTGTATATTAGACCAGAACTTCATTATTTGGTGCAATTTGTACCTTAAAATATCTATAATCTGATGATTTATGTGTTAATATTTATATGGACATTGAAACGCAAGAAAAAAATTGCCGCAGGGGCTCTAGTAATTATGCTTTAAGTGGACTTAGAGGGGTGGCCTAGTATGAAAAAAACTGTCGTGATGTGCGCCGCACACATTGTCCCTCTTTGCAATTCTCAAAAGTTGGGAGGTATGGATAACCCCTTTAAACATCTGAATAATATGTGCAACTGTAGTAACAGGAACATCAAGCTGTTTGGAGATAGTCTTATAGCCTTTAGCTTTAACATGTTTGTCTATAATTTTCTTTCTAATCTCCTGAGACAACTCTCTCCTTAGCTTTCTGTGGCCCATGTTCAGTGTGGTACACACTAAGATACCAAACAGCACAATGACTACCTTTTACCCTTCACATAGGCAGACTGACTGATTACAAGTTTGAAGACACATGTGATGATAATTGCAGGACACACTTTGTCCCTACGGTCAAATTATTTTCAAGCTTTTTTAGGAGTACCATCATTTTTGTCTAGGCCCGTTTCACTATTTTTTTAAATTTATTTTGTTCAAGCACAATACAAAAGCAATGTCTGATTTGTATTAGCTGACTTTCAGTAAATGTTTATTGATTATTACTTTTGTCAGTTTCAAGTTATTTCAGTGACCATTGTGGATGTTTCTTTCCTTACAGAAAAACTTTCAACAATTTTGATGACATGTGTGTGTATATATACACACTATAATACCATAATATATATTTGAAATTAGTGTCACCAAAATTTTTATCTGCCAGATAGCAAAACATATCTGTTTTTATTTATTTTCTGATTGCAGATTTAGTTATTCTATTTTCCGAATATGATTATGGGGGCTTCCATCTTGCATGAGATGTTCTTAAAGGGCATCTGTCAGCAGATTTGAACCTCAAGCTGGCTGACCTGTTGCATGTGCGCTTGGCAGCTGAAAGCATCTGTGTTGGTTCCATGTTAATATGTGCCCACATTGTTGAGAAAATGATGTTTTAAAGGAGCCTGTCACCTAATTTTCACCAATATAACTAAGAGCATGGCCCCACAGAAGATTGCAGACATATCCCAGACATACCTGTGTGCACTGTCTATATTCCATGTTCAGGAAAACCACTTTTATTCTGCAGGAAAACAGCTCCCAAGTGCCCAGCTGAAAGTGAAAGTAAAAGCAGCTTTCACTCCTGACTCAATTTCTAACAGCTATATCTTCTGATGTAGTGGATATAATGCTATGATTCTGGTATCGTTTGAAATGTTGGAATGCTAGCTTTCAAAAAAGGTCAGGTTCATATTTCTAGTGGCTACCATTCCTCAGATATGAGCAGCTAAAGCAGCCTTCCCCTCTTCAGTCTGGTTTGCTTTAGGCACTTGAACAGCAGAGCTGGGCACTTGGGAGCTGTTTTCCAGAAGAATAAAAGTGCTTTTCCTGGACATGGAATAAAGAAACAAAGTGCACATAGGTATGTTTGGGATATGTATGCAATATTCGATGGGGCAGTGCTCTTAGTTATATTGGTGAAAAACAGGTGACGGACTCCCTTTAATATATAAAAATGAGCCTCTAGGAGCAATAGTCTGTTATTCCTAGAGGCTCAGCAGAGGCTCAGTTTTCTCTATAACTACAAAGTGCAGAGGACGCAGCAGTTGCAGAAAGAGCAGAGCCTCTAGGTGGTCGTCCCCGTTGCTCCTAGAGGCTTATCTGCATATAGTAAAATGTAATTTTTCTCAGCAATGAGGGTACATATGAACATGGGGCCAACACACATGTCTGCAGCTGTAATGCGCACATGTAACGGTTAGCCAGTTTCATAGGTACAAATCTGCTGACAGATGCCCTTTAGAAAGCAATAAAAAAATTGCTTTATGGCAGGCCCATAGCCCATAGACAGAATGATCAGGAGAGGACCTCATTGACTTCTATGGAACAGTTTTCTAGGCAAGTTCAGTGACCTGTGCAGAGGTCATTGTAAAAGGCAAAAATAGATAAGCTTTGGGAATCGCCTATTGTGAATGGTGGATCCTGTCTTATCTACAGCTAGAAGGAGAGAGGGAGATTGTGTTATGGATATGAAGACTGAAAGACATGAATCCATTACAAGATGGCGTCGGCTCTGGGACCACTCCTGCTCTTATCTATAGTTTACATTCTTTAGCTACACTAGATGCGCAGAAGTGAAACTTTATTTTGCATTACTAATAAAGATGAGCGAATCATTCAAAAAATTATTGGCCGAACATTCGCCGAACTTTTCCTACGATTCGTATATTCGACGAATAGATTCGTTGTATTTGCGTACAAAATATACGTTATTATGTGCTATTAGCAAACATTCGCGCACTAATAACGAACGTTCATTTAAAAAATGTATGCAACTTCTTAGAAGACGTACGCACGAGCGTACAAATAGCATACGAATCCTCGGCGTACTATTGTCTCCGCGATTACATAATACGCAGGCAACGAACAACGAGCGGCGTGCACTCCTCAGAGGCAGAGCGAATATTTGAAAATGGCATCCAGGCGATCCTCATCATTTAGCTCTGAAGAGCTGAAATTCCTGATCCGGCTGATGGACAGAGAGGATTACGATGGCACACACCGCCATCCAAACCAGCATAAGAAGGAGGTGATCCAGCAGGTGATCCAAGGCCTGCGCGATTGTTTCCACACCGTGTGGACCCCGGGCCAGATCCAGCGGAAATGTTCCGATCTGAAATTCAAATGCCCAGAGCAGCTTAATGAGATCCGCGCAGAGATAAGGCAGGGTGAGTAACAAAATATTTGATAAGTAAAAACATGTAAAAAAATTAGTGTACTCTATTGTATATATACCAGCAGTCAATGCGAATAATGAAAAAAAGTATAGAACTACAACATGCTTGTGCGTAGTGCACTGCAGTAATTTTGTTTCATGCTAGTCAACGCCTCTAACTCTCGACCCAAACAACTTAAGTGAAGGTATTCTAGTCATTATTGTTAATGGTGCTGGCCGTTCTCCCGTTTGTGTCAGGCAAATGCACTAGTTCGAAAGAAAGTACCCTTATATGTCCCTTCATAGTTAGCGCTTCCTCCTCCTACACACAGACTGAAAGACGTGCCCATGCTGCAGCTACTGTCAGTGGGCGATATCCAAAGTATTCCTACCGCACCGTGTTAACCATATAAAGAAAGTTATTTGTTAGAAAGACTTGTTAGCCTCCTTACTGACTGCTCATCAGCCGCTTACCAGCATGGACATCACTTAACTCTTCCATTTACTGCGCTCCATACAGCATATTGATAAAGGCCATGGGCCGAAAACGTCTATGAACCCAAGCTGTACTTTAAGCGCATGAATAAAATATATGTGATTTAAAGCAACCTTTGCAACACAGGAATCTTTCTTTATTTAGTGGGCAGTAAAGGACATGTATTGCCCCTGGCCATAAGCACTGCTCCAGGTGTCCACCGTGACATGCACCGTGCTGCAGAGAGACAGCTGCAGGGAGCATCCAATATTATCAGCCACGTGGGAGTAAAGGGCGGGGATAGCTTTGTTGGAGAAGTAATGCCGGCTAGGGATCTGCCAGCGTGGCTGAGCGCAAGCCATTAGCTCCCTAAAAGCTGGGCAGTCAACCAGCTGGTACGGCAGAGACTGCACAGCCAGCAACTTTGTCAGGTGACCATTCAGTTTGCGCACTGTCGGATTACTTGTGGCGTAAAACTGATTCCTGGCCATGCACTCGGCAATGGACGGCTGCCAAATGAGAGGAGGTGAAGAAAGAGCAGAGCAGTGAGACTATGGAACTCTCTGCCTGAGGAGGTGGTGATGGTAAGTTCACTAAATGAGTTCAAGAGAGGCCTGGATGTATTTCTGGAGGGTAATAATATTACAGGTTATAGTTACTAGATATGGGTTGTTGTTGATCCAGGGAGTAATTCTGATTGCCTGATTGGAGTCGGGAAGGAATTTTTTCCCCTAAAGTGAGGAAAATTGGCTTCTACCGCACAGGGGTTTTTTGCCTTCCTCTGGATCAACTTGTAGGAAAACAGGTCGAACTGGATGGACAGATGTCTTTTTTCGGCCTTATAAACTATGTTACTATGTTACTATGTAAATGCACGCACTGGCCGACGATGAGGTGGATGTACTAGTTACACCCTGGGATTCGGGCTGAGCTATGGCCCTGGATGCGGCCTGCCTGACAGAAGGGACCCCGGGAGAAGTAACCAGCTCTTTAGTATTAATGGGCTGCTCTAAATTGCCGGCATGACGCCGCTTCAAATGGTTCCACAGAGCAGTGGTCCCAACATTTGTGGCTTTCCCACGGCTCAATTTCTGTTTACACAAATTACATGTGGCCATACTGCTATCCCCCGGCAGAGTGGTAAAATACTTCCACACACCCGACGTGCGCCCTCCACAGCTGGCCAAGCTTGTAGCCCTTGCACGCTTACACCCTGGTGCCGGCCTCACTATATTTGGGGTCTCTCTAGTTCCCAGGGAAGCACTAGCCCTGGGCCTAACTTGCCTCTGCATTCTGTTGCTGCCACTACTAGTACCACCCACCTCCTCTGAGCTCAAATCCTCCTCACCAGCCCGATCCACTTCCCAGGTCCTCCGCTCTAACACATCAGATCATCAGACTCCTCCATAACACATTTTTCGGAATGCAAATTAGGCTGTTCCCCACCAACCGACAATTCCGGGCAGTCCAAACTCTGACTGCCCTCTAAGAAATCCTCTGGGAGGCTGTCCTCTATAACTTCCGGATTATAAAGTGGGCTTCGGTGGCTTTTTTTTTAGAAATTGCAGAAGGGACACCACTAGGAGGGAACACTGAAGCCCGAGAGGTGGCAGAAAATGACGGGGTTTACTTGAGTGGAATGTTGGAGCAGGACGAGTCTGACCCCTGGCTACATATGGATACTGTATCAGCAGATGACAGCAGATCTTCCGGCTGAGACTGAGATGTGCATGCCATCCACTCCACTACCTCATCTACTTTCTCCTCCACTACAATTTTGCGCCTCGGTGGGTTAGCCTGCTGGAACAACGGCCAAGTATTGCGAATACTACTAGTAGATTCTCCAGCTACAGGTCTTTTGGCACTGCTGCCCTGTGCCACCTTCTCCTTTTTTTTAAAGCTCAAAGTCTGGCTGGAACTGGACCCCTTTTGCTTATCCATTCCAGACATTTTTCAATTCACTCTGTGGCCCTGCAGCTGGTCTTTGTCCCTATATCTCACTGTCTCTCCCTGTCTCTCCCTATCCTTCCCTGTCTCTCTCCCCCTGCTTGATTAAATACTAGCCCTGAACTGGCCCTGCAATATCCCTGATATGTGTATTATGGATTCCCAGAGCTATTATATCAAATTTTCACAAAACAGGTCTCAGAACTTCACATACAGTGCTTCTGCTCGTCTCAGCAGTCGCAGAAGAAGTGATGAGTCACTGGCTTACCGAGCCTGAGCCAATCAGAGCAAGCCCTGCCCACTAGGTCAAGTGACCATTTTCTTCCCGGGCTTTTGCGCACGATAAACAAACTAACAGTAAAAGTTCGCTAATGAATTGAATTTGTACGCAACAGCGTATACAGTAACTTATACGTAGCAATAGCGTATAATTTATAGGACAAACTACGTAGCGAAAAGCCAAAGCGAATCACCTAATATTCGGATTCGCTTCGCAGCTAAAAATTCCCAAGATTCGATACGAATCAACAAATCGACGAATCGATTCGCTCATCTCTAATTACTAACCAATAAAATATAGTATAACCCTCAGGAGAGGAATACCCCTCCCTGAGGTATATAAACTGTATACCCTCCTCTAATAGACAAGAACTACTTTGACCCTACCAGGTGTCAGTGTTGTTTCTTCCATGCATGTTAATATCCTAGGATTACTTTAATTTGGAGCAGAGAAACAAACCTTGAGGCTCCCCTTGAGAGCCATCAGTTGGCGTCCCTGGGTGGTCTCGAGGGAATGTAACTTCTGTAGCCGAAGGAGCAGACTACCAGAGTGCGGTGCACGGGAGGGGACTGCAGCCCCAAAGAGAAGGTAAGAAAATTGATTATCTTGCCTACCTCTTGTCAAGATTGCACTGCATTACAGATAGAAGTTACCAGTTATCAGCTTCGGCTGAAGTTGAAACCTCAAGTTCCAAGATCCCGAAAGAAGGGTTTGTTTCTTCTGTGATTTGTGTTTTCATGTGGTTTGTGTTACTGAAAGGGGAGAGGAGAACAGAGTGAAAAAACTGACCAAGGATCGGACAGGAGGATTGCAAAATTCCTGTACTAGATTCTCGAGAAAGAGCCTAAGACATAAGGGGCGATCCGTTAATAGGGAGGTTGTGTAATTCCTGTAGTTGACCAGTGACAGATGTAGTAGAACCTTGAAGCTAGTAGACCAGACGTGGAGAACTAGACAGTGTATAGTCTGTTCGGTCAGAAAACTGAGTCTGATTGAGACTAACCCCTCCCCTTGTCAGGCGTGCTGTTTGTCTGTGTCTTGTCTGCCTGGCTCCATTCTGGAAAGTTGAAACATGGGTGGTAACATGGTGTCATTGTTACCCAGAGAACGAACAGCCTTGCAGGTGGTGGCGGATGAGGAAGGAAAAAGACATATGAAAAACTGTAAGAAGTTTGTGGAAATAGCAGGCTACCATAAGGAAGGGAGACTGAACTCTGAATTATGGAAGCAGGTGTTGAAGGATAAGAGAGGAATGTTAAATGATAACGGATTGTTGAACGTGGCTCAAGCGTGGTGTAACACCTCATGCCGATGGAGGGCTGAGTGTGGGACAGAAAGATTTGATGAAAAGTTTAACCTGTTTGTGTACTCAAAAAGAGAAGGACGACCACCGCCCTATAATGGCGCCGATCCTGCTGGATGGACATGCGCACATTGTGATCAGCAAAACCCTGATCTCAGGGAGATATGTCTTGCGTGTGGTTCTCCACGCCCCCATCGGGATGAGTGATGGGGGGCCGACGTCACTGACTCCTATGACTGCCCCCATCCTACCTCCAGCAAACGTCACTGCATGTCCCATCCTGCCTCCAGCACCACCCCCAGCAGCAGTCACTACGTGTCCCATCTTCCCTCCAACACTGCCTCCAGCAATGCCTCCGGCAGCAGGCACTGTGAGTCCAGCCCAGGCCCCAACCGCGCCCCAGGGGTAGGAGCTTCTCATCCATTTTGAGGAGGAAGACCAGTCCCCAAATCTAGTGCCCGTGCCACTGGTAACTCCATTATACCCTGTGTTAAACACTGATTGCTCTTATTACGTACCTGTCCCAGTGGCTGCACCCCCTCCGACAGAAAGTACTGGCCCAGTTCCCTTGTTCATGGCAGGGGGAAGGGGTAGAATAAACAAGCCTCCAGAGAAAGCAGGCCAGGATGAGGATGAGCCTGGGGAGAAGCCCATCAGGATTCAGGAGGGGCAAGGGGGGGATAAGGGAGTGGCGAAGAGGAGAGAGAGTACAGGGAACAGGCAAAGGCCACCCTTCAGAGGATGGACGAGCAGCTGAACGAAGTGCAGAGACAACTGAGTCACGTCCAAGAGACCCAACAGGCCCCAGCGCCCGCGCGAGCACCCCCTGTTCTCCCCCCTTCGGGGGTGGAGGAGCGCCGGTAGTATGTGACCTTCTTACCCAACCAGGCCACTACCCTTGTCAACTCCCTCCCTGACCCGGAAAGCCCATGCCCTTTTATAGGGAGATGGAACAAATCCAGAAAACACACTCTGCTACCTGGAGGGACTTGGCGGGACTGACTAACATAAAGGCAGGGGATTCTTTCTAGCCGCTCATGGACAGGGCCATTCGACCCCCTGCTTATGGGTCAGAAGAGTGGCAACAACAGTAGAGTGAAGAGTTCTGCAGGAGATTGGGGGAATTGGCCCGCCAGCGACTAGCCAGTCAGTCGGTTCAGTTTCAGGATCTTAAGCAGGATAAGACAGCGTCTGTGCAGAAATGTGCCCTGAGAATGGAACAAACATTTAAAGATCTGGGATTCACCAAACAGGATCCTGTGCAGAGTAGCATGTTGTCTAGTGCATTTACTGATGGATTGAAACCCAGCATACAGAAGGCCTTAAAGATGGCCCATCCAGAGTACCGTTTCCTGACTATCGAAGTCCTTACTCTGGTAGCAAAGGGCATTGAAACTGCAACAGGAACACAAAAGGTGGCCCTCATAGTTATGACGGGGGATGGGGGAAAGGCAAATCCGCACAAACAAGCCAGTGATAGCTCCATGACAACAGCTGCCATGGGCACCGCCCTCCCAGGAGGTGCAGCCTGGAGATGGCTCAGCCTAGGACACAGGCAAGCCAGATACACACGTCGAAGGCCTTGAACCTTTTGTGGCGCTCTCTACTCCCTCTTCTTGTGGTCCCACCCCCATGGTACAACTCAATGTGGGAGGTGAGCAGCGCACCTTTCTTGTGGATACTGGTGCAGCCCGAAGTGTACTTCGACATGCAGATATACCTGACCCTGACTCTGTGGATGATACATCATCTGTTTCTTGTGTGGGCATTGATGGTAGGTGTAGGTCCTCACTCCTCGCCAAACCACGCACCGTAGGCCTAGGACCACAGCCCTCCTCCTTCATGTTGTCCAGATTTGTAGTCTCTTCTACTTGCCCACTGAATCTGTTGGGAGCTGACCTGCTACAGAAGATGGGAGCAATCATTCAATTTCACCCTGATAGTACGATGACACTGTCTATGCCCATGCAGCCTGAAGAAGCAGTTCTGATTGCTGCTTCCATCTCCCAAGAGCTCCCTCCCCCCTCTGACAAGGTGGTGCCCCTATCAGTGGAAGCGCAAATTCCTTAGCACTTGTGGTCAAAAGGACCCCAGGACATTGGCCAGTTGCGGGTACAACCCATTCTGGTTCACCTAAAGCCTGGGGCAGTCCTACCCCGGAAACCCCAGCATCTGCTGTCCATAGCTCAGATGGATGCTGTTTAGAGATGAGCGAGCATACTCGTCCGAGCTTGGTGCTCGTTCGAGTATTAGGGTACTCGTAAGTGCTCGCTGCTCGGACGAGTATCTCGCCATACTCGAGGAAATGGCAACTTCCGCATCCTGCTTTTTTGGTGCCTATAAACACAGCCAATCACAATCCAGGAGACTCTGCGGTACACCCAGCATCACGTGGGGCCCTTACATGTCGATAGCAGGGGTTGGCTGGCCTGATCAGGTGACCCTGGAATATACTAGTGACTTTTTTTATTGTTCTATCTCAGTGATACAAATCCATTGCACACAGCAGTGTGGAACCATTCTGTGTGTCACAGTTCAGCACACTCACTCCAATCCATATATACTGTCCAGGTGACACTTTCTGTAAGTCACAGAATACAACCAAGTCATTTGCTACCAATAACGTATATAGCTTGATCCAGAAAACTCTCTGTGCAACATTTGTCTGGGTCGCAGTCTAAATAGCCACCGTTAACAGGATGTCAGTCAGTTCTACGATAGTTCCTGCACGTCACGTTCCCAAAAAAACAAAATTTAAAAAAAAATTAGTTTTTCAGCTGTTTTAGCTCAGTGGTACAAATCCATTTTACTCAGCTGCGTGTAACCTTTCTGTGTGTCACAGTTCAGCACACTCGCTTCGCTCCGTATATACTGTCCAGGCGACACTTTCTGTACGTCACAGAATACAACCAAGTCATTTGCTGCCAATATCATCTACAGCTTGATCCAGAAAACTCTGTGTGCGACATTTGTCTGGGTCGCAGTCTAAATAGACACCGTTAACAGGGTGTCAGTCAGTTCTACGATAGTTCCTGCACGTCACATTCCCAAAAAAAACAAAATTTAAAAAAAAATATAAAAAACAAAATATAAAAAAAAATAAGTTTCTCAGTTGTTTTAGCTCAGTGATACAAATCCATTTTACTCAGCTGCGTGTAACCTTTCTGTGTGTCACAGTTCAGCACACTCGCTCCGATCCGTATATACTGTCCAGGCGACACTTTCTGTATGTCACAGAATACAACCAAGTCATTTGCTACCAATAACATCTACAGCTTGATCCAGAAAACTCTGTGTGCGACATTTGTCTGGGTCGCAGTCTAAATAGACACCGTTAACAGGGTGTCAGTCAGTTCTACGATAGTTTCTGCAAGTCACATTCCCAAAAAAACAAAATTTTTTAAAAAATTAGTTTTTCAGTTGTTTTAGCTCAGTGGTACAAATTCATTTTACTCAGCTGCGTGTAACCTTTCTGTGTGTCACAGTTCAGCACACTTGCTCCAATCCGTACAATCTGTCCAGGTGACACTTTCTGTACGCCACTTAATTCTACCAGACTGAACAAGTTTGTGGGTTTCAGTACACCAGGCCCGTTTAATTTTTTTTTTATATCATACACTTATATACAAAAAATGTTGAACCCCAGGGCTAAGGGTCGAGGACGAGGGCGTGGGCGTGGGCATTCAATTACTGCAGGGGGCAGAGGCCGTGGTCCTGGGCAGGGTGAGACAGTACCTGCTGATGAGGCAGCAGGGCAATTCCGCAGAGCTACACTCCCTAGCTTCATGTCTCAACTTACAGGGACACGTGGTAGAGGACTGTTGAAACCACAACAGTGCGAACAGCTGATCTCGTGGATTGCGGACAATGCTTCAAGTAATTTGTCCACCAGTCAGTCTTCCACGCAGTCCACCCACGTTACCCAAGGGAGCACTCCTATGGCTCCTCCACCTCAACCTCCTTCCCCCCAGTCTGCCCCCTCCCAGGAAAATTTGGAATGCGATCCGGCATACTCTCAGGAACTGTTTTCTGGACCCTTCCCAGAGTCACAAACCACTTCTCAGGTTGCTGCTGACCTCGTTCCAGATGCCCAAGTTTTCCAACTGTCGCAGTCTGTGGGTGATGATGATGATGATGACAATGTTGACTTAGTGGAAGAAGTTTGTAAAGAGCTGTCGGACGATGAGGAGACACGGTTGTCAGACAGTGGTGAAGTTGTTGTTAGGGGAGGAATTCCGAGGGGGGAGCAGACTGAGGAATCGGAAGATGACGAGGTGACTGACCCAAGCTGGGTTGATATGCCAAGTGAAGAAAGTGCTTCTGAGGCGGAGGCGAGTGCTGCACCAGAACAGGTTGTAAGAGGCAGTGGTGTGGCCAGAGGGAGAAGCAGGGCCAGAGCTGGTGCATCAGCAGCAACTGTTTCACGTAGTGAAGCTCCCGTGGCAAGGCCTAGATGTTCGCAAGTCTGGAGGTTCTTTAAAGAAAGTGAGGATGACCGACGGACTGTGGTGTGCAACCTGTGCCACACCAGGATCAGCAGGGGTGCCACCACTACTAGCCTAACCACCACCAGCATGCGCAGGCATATGAGTGCTAAACACCCCACTCAATGGAACCAAGGCCGTTCACCACCTCCTGCGGGTCACACCACTGCTCCTTCCCCTGTGTCACTCGCTGCCTCTGCTAGTCAACCCCCGCGTCACTCGCTGCCTCTGCTAGTCAACCCCCTGCCCAGGACCCCGGCACGAGCGCCTCCCACCGGAAAACCACACCTTCGCCTCCACGATCCTCCACAGTGTCCACCAACGTGTCCCAGCGCAGCGTTCAACTTTCTATAAGCAGACGCTGGAGCGCAAGAGGAAATACAGTTCCACCCACCCACATGCCCAAGCCCTCAACGTCCACATCTCCAAATTGCTTAGCCTGGAGATGCTGCCCTATAGGCTGGTAGAGACCGAGGCCTTTCGAAATCTCATGGCGGTGGCTGCCCCTCGGTATTCCGTCCCCAGCCGCCACTATTTTTCCCGATGTGCCGTCCCAGCCCTACACCAGCACGTGTCACAGAACATCATCCGTGCCCTGACCAACGCTGTTTCTGAGAAGGTCCACCTAACCAGGGACACGTGGACAAGTGCTGCCGGGCAGGGACACTATATCTCACTGACAGCACATTGGGTTAACTTGGTGGAGGCTGGGACCGAGAATGACCCTGGGGCCGCTCATGTACTGCCCACACCGAGGATTGCGGGGCCTACCTCGGTCACGGTCTCTCAGACGTACTATGCCTCCTCCTCCTCCGACCCCTCCTCCTCCTCCACCGAATTACCATCTGTGGGCACGGCGCCTTCAGTTGGTAGCTCTAGGCACAGCAGCAGTGCCGAGGGTAAGCGCCAGCAGGCGGTGCTCAAACTGCTGAGCTTAGGTGACAAACTCACACCGCCCAAGAGCTGTTACAGGGCATCACGGCGCAGACCGATGTGTGGCTGGCACCGCTGAACCTCAAGCCAGGCATGGTTGTGTGTGACAACGGGCGTAACCTGGTGGCGGCTCTGCAACTCGGCAGACTGACACATGTGCTATGCCTGGCCCACGTGTTCAATCTAATAGTTCAGCGGTTCCTCAAGACATACCCCAATCTGTCTGATTTGCTCACCAAGGTGCGCCGCATCTGTGCGCATTTCCGCAAGTCGACCACAGATGCTGCCACTCTCATGGCAGCGCAGCGCCGCCTACAACTGCCCGCTCACCGACTGTTGTGTGACGTGCCCACAAGATGGAATTCCACATTAAACATGTTATCCAGAGTTTACCAGCAGCGCAGAGCGATTGTAGACTGTCAGATGTCATCTTCCACCAGAACTGGTAGTCAGGTCTCTCAGATTCCTCAAGTCTACAATGAGGAGTGGACGTGGATGTCTGATATCTGCCAGGTGTTGAGCAACTTTGAGGAGTCAACACAGATGGTCAGCGGCAATGCCGCCATTATCAGCATCACCATCCCGCTGCTTTGCCTGTTGAAAAACTCACTGCTCAGCATGAAGTCCGATGCTTTGCGCTTGTCACAAGAGACGGTGGAGGAAGATACGTCGCTTGATAGCCAGAGCACCCTCCGGTCTGTTTCTCAGCGCGTATCGGAGGAGGGGGATGAGGATGAGGAGGAAGAGGAGGAGAATGTCGGCAATACAGTAGAGGGTACCAGTGCTCAGTCCTTAACTCTTGAGCGTGTATGGGCTGAAGAGGAGGACTTGGAGGAGGAGGAGGAGGAAATGGAGAGTCAGGCCAGTGAGGAGAGGGAATTCTTGCGTGTTGGGACTCTGGCACACATGGCAGACTTCATGTTAGGCTGCCTATCCCGTGACCCTCGCGTTAGAAGAATTTTTTCAAACACCGATTACTGGGTGTTCACTCTCCTGGACCCACGGTACAAGCAGAACCTTTCCACTCTCATCCCTGCAGAGGAAAGGAGTATGAGAGTAAATAGATATCAACAGGTCCTGGTGCACAAGCTGAAACAATTCTTCCCATCTGACGCCGCTAGCGGCAGAGGGCATGGTTCTGTGGGCCAAGTAGAGGGGGAGAGGAGGCGAGCAGGCAGCTTGTCCAGCACTGGCAGGGGAACGCTCTCCAAGGCCTTTGCCAGTTTTATGTCACCCCAGCAAGACACTGTCACCTGTCCCCAGTCTAGGCAGAGTAGGGGGAGCTGTACAGAAAGATGGTGAGGGAGTACCTAGCTGACCATACCAACGTCCGTAGCGATCACTCTGCTCCATACGACTACTGGGTTTCAAAGCTGGACACTGTATGCAAATGAGCTCTTTCTTGGTTATGAATACAGTATACTGAAGACCCAGACACAAACAAAAATTGATTAAAAATAAACTAATAAAGTTTATTATACTTAGCTTCGTGTAAATATGGAAATGATGAACCTAGGGAGCCCCGTCTGCTTCAAATGCAGCCTAGGTGAGGATAGTAGCAAATCAGCAATCTGGTCCTGGACACAAACCGGTGTAGTTGTCCCAGGATGAGGCCAAATGCAGTGTTCTGAAGGAGATTTTTATCTGTCTTAGCCCCCCCCCAAAGAGGGAGGGGGGGGGACGAGTTCTCCACTTTGAATAACTAATGATGACAATGTCCACATCTGGTACATATAAAGGGTTGGTTTACATTACATAAATATACCCTCCATAACCCTTCTCAGTATCTGGAGAATATTTATGTACACCATCTGGGAAAAATACAGTGAGTCGACATTGGCACAACATAATGACCCCCTGAGTAACTGATATGCTAAGCCAATTATCGTTTCTCGAGAAATAGGAGAATATTTATGTTAGACCCCCAGCCGCAGCCATATGAGAGAAACATTCCCATATGACTTTAGACAGACCCCAACCTAAATATTCTCAGTCCGAGGTCACAGAGGTCACCTGTCTCCCACGCCGCTACATAAGTATATATATTGAAAGTATAAAAAGAAAACACACTAGTATGAATTAATATATATATACATATACCATATATCTATATTATATAGCATATGGTTTTACACTAAAATTAGACATAAATTTAACTCCTGTTACACTCCACCCTTGGCTAATTTTAGTGTAATAGTTCTCAAGTGACACTTGGGTCATATCTCCATTGGTTAGGGTATTGGATAACAAATCCGGTGCACATGCTGTCTGTAGTAGTTCTCCTTGGGTTAGAGGAATAGCTAGATAAGTCATTGTCTTTGAGGAGATAGAGCCAACAATTGGTTAACATGGCTCTCCCAGCAATAGATCCATGCATCCGGAGGAACCGATTATCCCATGAATTCTTCAGTTTGTTATGGAGCTCATCTCCTCTGGTGTCTTTAAGGACCATCAACGTCAGCACCTCCATCATCAGGGCCGTCATCTTCAGTACAAGATTGGGATCAATCTGTAAGAAGGAAGATAAACAGGAGAACCAGTACCTTCATATAACACAAAATATGTATTTCCCTGTCCTTTCGCTATCACTTCCCCTACTTTCGGTTGCACTCTCTTGTCAGCTACACTTGGAGCTATCCACACTTTGGTACCTGTCTCCATGGTTTGCACCTACACTTTCACCTTCAATTCCTTCGGAACCAATATCAAATCACCTACTTTTTCTTCCTTAACCAATCTACCCCGCTTCAAGGGAACAATTTCCACACAGTATTCTCCTAGATCATTTTTCTTGGCTTCCTCCACCCAATCACACCATTCAGCTAGAGAACCTGTTGGTTTAAAGTACAAATGATTGTTTCCCTCAACCTTCAAAATACCAGTGGGAATCAAATATCCACATGGGGCAACTCCTTGTCTCCTCCCACCACCCATGGGGGATCCCCAAACTCCTTTCCTTCATGTGCCCTGACGGGAATTTGTGTTGTGTCAGTCGTCGTGGTCAATGTTTTCCTGGCTGTCTCTATCAAAGGAGGAAGTGTTTGGTCCTGTCCCTGTCCTAACATGCGTTGAATTGGAGTAGAACCTCCCACCACCCTCTGATTCAGTAACTGTGTGGCCTGAGCTAACACCCTATCCCATCCCCGCAGTGTGTGTGTGGGTGTAAGTTTTCGTATTTGTTCTTTTAGCAAACCGTTCATGCGTTCAATGAGGCCTGCTGCTTGGGGATAGTAAGTGATGTGCCACACCCAGAATACATAATTTTCCTCCGCCCAGTCTTTGATTTTTCTTCCAGTAAAATGGGATCCATTATCAGATTGTATTTCGACTGGTGTCCCATAGTACGTAGTCAATAAAGTCAATAGTTTCTATGTAGTAGCTTGATCCGCTGATGTGGTAGGCTGAACCACAAGCACACCAGAGAAGGTGTCAACAGCTGTAGCAGCATACTTGACATTTCCCCTACCAGCCGGCAGGGGTCCGATGAAATCAACTTGCCACACTTATCCAGGCTGTTTGCCTCGGTAGATGTGTCCTGGCTCTTTTTTTAGAGTGGTTCGTTTCTTCATAGCCTGGCATATAGGACACTTGGCTACAATGTCTTTAGCTTGTATCAATGTGATGGGAATTCCTTTCTTTTGTGCCCACTGATATGTTCCTTCTGCACTTCTGTGTCCACATTGTGCATGGGCCCAATCCCCCAGACACTGTAATTCTATAGCCTCTTCAAGGGACAAAACATGTGTTAAGTCATCAGTTAATTGATTGTTAGGTTCGTCCTTATGTGCATTAACATGCCCTACACGAATAGATCTTTTATGGGCCTGTTCCCACACAAATGTCCACAAACTGGGGCCACCCCAGATCTCTTTACCGTTCACTGCCCTGCCATCTTTCTGCCATGTAGCCATCCATGCAGTGAAACCTTTGAAAACAGCCCAACTGTCAGTGTAGATGATGATCGATCCTTCAGTTTCCTCTATCACCATTCTCGCAGCCTGTAATTCTGCATACTGACTGGATCCGCCTTCTCCTGTTTGATGAAGAATGGTTTCAGTGACAGGTTGATATGCTGCTGCTACCCATACATGGCCTTGGCTAGTAATAGTAGCAGATCCATCTATGAACCAAGCTTGCTGTCTTTCTTCTGGAGTAAGTTGCTCCCATGGAGGGGCCTCATGGCAGGGTCCCCCACCGATTTGCAAGACTAGCTGTTCTTCCTCTGTTGCTTCAAAAGTTACATGGCCTGCCAGCTGCTGACTAATGAGTAATGGCTCCTGAGTTGACAGTCCACCCCGCTCACTCAGGTACCATTTCCACTTCTGTAGCGTTGGCTTTTGAGCCACCGCTGTTCGAGCACCAAGTCCTTCTTGTCGAACCCACCCTGCAATAGGTAGATCAGTCCTTATAGTTATAGGTTGTTGTTTTGTGGTAGGTTCCACATGCTGCAAAGCAGTGTAGGCAGCTAACAGTTCTTTCTCCAAGGGGCTATACTTTCTCTGGCAGGTGAAACTGCTTAGACAACCCAATAGGGTTGTGAGTACTGGCTGT
>ONZH01015420.1:0-73445 GCA_900303285.1 Rhinella marina | reverse complement strand
CTCTCTCCAAACAATTTTTCTGGGGTCCACCTACAGGCCCTCTCTCCAAACAATTTTTCCGGAGGTCCACCTACAGGCCCTCTCTCCAAACAATTTTTCCGGAGGTCACCCTACAGGCCCTGCTCTCCAAACAATTTGACGTCTTTTTCCTATCTTTTTCTCTCTCCAAACTATTTTTCCGGATAGCTGCCATATACGGTAATAAACTGAGAAGAATACATGGAACACATGCCACACTTGATCAAGCTCATAATTTACGACTGCACCGGTTGATGCTAAATTTTTAAGTTGAGGTCCTGCGTCGTCATTCACTGAATTTCACTGATCTCCTCAACGTCTCCTCAAAGAACCGAAAGACCATTGTGGAGAGACCGGCACAGCTCGCCATCAAAGTGACGAACCCCAACGCCAGACTGTGCAGCGAAGAGAACGAATAAATATCTCTGTGGTTATTTGTGCTAAATAAAAGTTAAATAAACACAAAAAAAAAAAAAGATCTGTTCCTGTGCCTGATCCACCC
This sequence comes from Rhinella marina, assembly GCA_900303285.1. NCBI lineage: Eukaryota > Metazoa > Chordata > Amphibia > Anura > Bufonidae > Rhinella > Rhinella marina. Next base: position 72,925 of record ONZH01015420.1, on the reverse strand, counting down.
AAGTTGAATCTGTCCCATCATGAGAAAGTCCCCCCAAGGAGTCCCCACTGTAACTTGCTTCCCATACAACTACCTCACCCCCTGACACCTGTGTCTTGCCATTGTCCACCACCTCCTCAGACAACACTGGTAAATCCCCACTGTCAGCACACGGAGACTGCAAAAGGTCTTGCGAATTGGGGCAGAGAATGTTCTGGGGTAGCACATCAGAGAAGGGGTGACTATGGGGTTCCAGGGAGTACGTGACCACATGCAATCTCCATCTAAAAAGTCATACTGAGGCTCACCACCATGCTTTACACTGCAATCTTATTACTGAGGCTCACCACCATGCTTTACACTGCAATCTTATTGAAAGACAGACAATCAGGGGTTCACCGCCAGGTTGTCAGGCAGCATTTTTAAGTGGGTCACCATTACCGTGTCCCTGAAAATTGGTGGTGATGGACCTTCGTTGCACCTAGTTGGGTGCTTCCCTAACATGTGATGGGCATGTGCCTTGCCTTTCTTGGTCTGGGTGAGCACAATTGCCATGAGGGTAACCACCAGGCTGTTGCCTGAGAATTTGGGGTAATGGTGGGATTAGGCAGCCTCAGAGGCATCCATGCATGCTGCCCCTGCTGTTTCCTGTCCATTTCCGTGGTGTTTCCATCATTTTCTGAGGTTTCCAGGTTTTCACCCAGCCTTCCCTAGGCAGAGCCTTGGTCCCCTGCAAAAAATGCTCGAGTCTCCCATTCACTTCAATGGGGTTCGTTATTCGAAACGAGCACCCGAGCATCGGGAAAAGTTCGACTCGAATAACGAGCACCCGAGCATTTTAGTGCTCGCTCATCTCTAATTGTAAGCTTTCTACATTCGAAACCATAGGATGAACACTGGAACAATTTGCAGTACCCAGACCTTTCCACTAGATGGTGACTGAACACAGCAAATATCACAAAGTTCAGAAAATGACATATGTCTGAGCATCCAGCAGAGTGCAGGAGACGACAGCGGGTAAAGCATTCATTTTAAGACATCCTTACACGAGAATGTACGGACGGGGATACCAATTCCAGCCATGACAGTGTTCAGAAGATCAGTCTCAGAAACGGATGAGGACGTCCAGCTGCACCATATCATGTGAAAGAGGTAAAGTACTGTGTACATCATGTAAGGACCTCGTGTCTGAAATACAGTATATGCCTTATGAAAACAATAAAAAAAAATCATCAAAAAGTGTACTGTAATGATTCCATAGTTATGCATATCTATAGCTCGCAACTTTTTGGATGGTCAAAGTGGGAAACTTATGGTCATGATGTGAAAGATCCATTTTTCCTGCATAATTATACACTTTAATAGTTTTCTTAGCGCTCAATAACAAAAATTATATGAATAAAGAAATTTCTAAAATACAAATTGCATCAAATAATGAAATAATATACAGGGTGGGGTCAAATATACAGAAAGGAACCAAACACTTTCTTAATCAATATTGTAGATGTTACAATGCAATTCAATACTTCAGACCAAAAGGAGGAACGTTTAAGGAGCAAAGAGGGACAGAGGGACGGTCCCTCCAAAAGAGGAACACTTGGGAGGTCTGCATATCTGTATCTTGGGATACATTGAACCCACAGATCATGTGCCCCTTCTACCCAGAACCCTAGCAGTACATACAGTCCTATCAAACACTTCACAAAACGTGAACACAGGAGAATTGGAAAATTTTGGCATCAATGTTAGAGTCTGTCATCTCCCTCAATCCCTGTTAGGTGCAGTACTATATGAATAGTACTGCTGCAGGAAACTCCTCCATTGCTAACTTATATGTGTAGACTCACCCCTATTCCCCTGCTGTGCCCCCCCAAACCACTAGTGTAATATATAGGGAAGGCTTCTGAGTGTGCATATTGATCTCATACGGAACTTAATAGGGCTCTAGGGTGGTGACAGATTCTCTTTCATAAACACAACATATACTAAAAGGGGAAGCAATACAATTATACCACCCAACCTTTTGGATGGTCAAAGAGGATGGTCAAACATGCTCTCATTGTCTGCTGCAGACTGCGATTGGCTGAGCAACATTCACATCCATTTCCTGCCATGTTGAGACAGTAGCAGGAAGTCAGGTGCAGCGTGAGCCAGCAGGGCCAGAGCTGTAGAGATGGGGAATTGGTAAACTGGGTAAAAGGTCTGTTAGATAGTTACATATGGGGTCATTTATAAATGTGGTGTAAAGTAGAACTGGCTTAGTTTCCCATAGCAACCAATCAGATTCCAAAGGAGCTGTCAAAAATAAAGGGTGGAATCAGATTGGTTGCTATGGGCAACTAAGCCAGTTCTACTTTACACCAGCTTCATAAATGACTCCAATAGTAAATACGGTTGCAAAAACAGATATGTCCATCAAGTTGAACCACGAGATGGATGGTGAGGGAATTAACGGAAGGGGGAGGGAGTGAGAACCAGACTTCTATACATTTACATAAGTATTAAAGGGGTTGACCACTTTATGGCTACTTCTGACAATCTGTAGATACGATTACTGTATATCACTTAACAATATAGCCTTTGTTGATATTCCGTGCCATTTGCTATATTTCATAATGCATTGCCCCCTTTTTGGGAAATGTTCTGTGCTGTCTTCATAGAGATTCTGTCCATAAAATGGTTGCTGATGGATTGTCATGTGACCAGACACATGGCTCCGCCCACTCCATTCAAACACACTACACCTGCACTAATCTCCTAAAAGTGCAAGTACAGATGGCAGGTGCAGCACATTTGAGTGGAAGAGACATCACTTGGAAGTGATTTGTCTGGTCACATGACCCTCCATCAGCCATTTTATGGCAAGACCTCTGTGTGATCAGCCAAAAGACTTGGCAAACAAGCGGACATACCTTATGAAATATAGAAAATGGCGCAGAATATCAACAAAGACTATTAGTAAGTGCCATATGATCATCTTACAAACACATTGGTCAACGGTGCCCAGAAAGTGGCCAGCTCCTTTAACGTTATTTAGTTCTAGGAAATCATTTAAGCCTTTATTAAAACTGCCCACTGTTCCCACTATGACCACGTCCTGAGGGCGACTGTTCCACAGATTCACAGTTATTCACTTATGGTGAAGAAGCCTTGATGCCCCTGGAGACTGAACTTTTTCCTCTCCAGACAGAGGCTACTTTCACATCTACATTTTTAATTCAGGTTTTGAGTTCTGGCAAAGGATCTCAAAACCTGAATTAAACGGTTCAGTTTTGTCCCCATTCAATGTCAATGGGTAAAAAACTAATCAGGATACATCAGTTCAGTTGCGTTTTTGTGTTCAATTCTCAAAATGCAACAAATGAAAATCAATATAAGTGAGAGGTGCCAGATCCCACTGACTTACAATGATTTTCATACCGGATTCGGTTTGTTGCATTTTAATTTAATACAACTGGATCTGGCTGAAACAGGGCCATCTGGATATATTAAATGCAATGGATCCATTTCTCTGCCTGATCTCAAAACCTGAATTAAAAACGTTGATGTGAAAGTAGCCAGAGGCAGTGCCCCCTTGGTCTTTTGAGGTGATTTTAGATTGAACAGCTTTTCAGCATATTTTTTGTATTGTCGATTTATATACAGTGCCTTGCGAAAGTATTCGGCCCCCTGAAACTTTTCAACCTTTTGCCACATTTCAGGCTTCAAACAAAAAGATATAACATTTTAAATTTTTGGTGAAGAATCAACAACAAGTGGGTCACAATTGTGAAGTGGAACGAAATTTATTGGATCATTTAAACTTTTTTTTGTAATAATAAAACTGAAAAGTGGGGCGTGCAAAATTATTTGGCCCCCTTGCATTAATACTTTGTTGCGCCACCTTTTGCTGCGATTACAGCTGCAAGTCGCTTGGGGTATGTCTCTATCAGTTTTGCACATCTAGAGACTGAAATTCTTGCCCATTCTTCCTTGCAAAACAGCTCGAGCTCTTTGAGGTTGGATGGAGAGCGTTTGTGAACAGCAGTTTTCAGCTCTTTCCACATATTCTCAATTGGATTCAGGTCTGGACTTTGACTTGGCCATTCTAAGACCTGGATACGTTTATTTTTTAACCATTCCATTGTAGATTTTGCTTTATGTTTGGGATCATTGTCTTGTTGAAAGATAAATCTCCGTCCTAGTCTCAGGTCTTTTGCAGACTCCAACAGGTTTTCATCCAGAATGGTCCTGTATTTGGCTCCATCCATCTTCCCATCAATTTTAACCATCTTCCCTGTCCCTGCTGATGAAAAGCAGGCCCAAACCATGATGCTGCCACCACCATGTTTGACAGTGGGAATGGTGTGTTCAGGGTGATGAGCTGTGTTGCTTTTACGCCAAACATATCGTTTTGGCTTTCTTCTTGCCACTCTTCCATAAAGGCCAGATTTGTGAAGTGTTGGACTGATTGTTGTCCTATGGACAGACTCTCCCACCTCAGCTGTAGATCTCTGCAGTTCATCCAGAGTGATCATGGGCCTCTTGGCTGCATCTCTGATCAGTCTTCTCCTTGTTTGAGATTAAAGTTTAGAGGGACGGCCGGGTCTTGGTAGATTTGCAGTGGTCTGATACTCCTTCCATTTCAATATGATCGCTTGCACAGTGCTCCTTGGGATGTTTAAAGCTTGAGAAATCTTTTGGTATCCAAATCTGGCTTTAAACTTCTCCACAACAGTATCACGGACCTGCCTGGTGTGTTCCTTGGTCTTCATGATGCAGAACCCTGAGACTATCACAGAGCAGGTGCATTTATACGGAGACTTGATTACACACAGGTGGATTCTATTTATCTTCATCAGTCATTTAGGACAACATTGGATCATTCAGAGATCCTCAATAAACTTCTGGAGTGAGTTTTCTGAACTGAAAGTAAATGGGCCGAATAATTTTGCACGCCCCACTTTTCAGTTTTATTATTACAAAAGAAGTTTAAACGATCCAATAAATTTCGTTCCACTTCACAATTGTGACCCACTTGTTGTTGATTATTCACTCAAAATTTAAAATGTTATATCTTTTTGTTTGAAGCCTGAAATGTGGCAAAAGGTTGAAAAGTTCCAGGGGGCCGAATACTTTCGCAAGGCACTGTATTTGTATAGGTTAATCATGTGTCCCCTAGATGTCTCTTCTCAAGACTAAATAAATGTAATTTTTTAAATCTTTCTTCATAACTAAGACCCTCCATGCACCTTATCAATTTAGTCGCTCTCCTTTGTACTTTTTCCAGTTCCAAAGCATCCTTTCTATGGAGTGGTGGCCAGAACTGATCAGAATATTCCAGATGAGGCCGCACCAAGGCTTTGTAAAGTGGTAGTATTACATCCCAGCCCTGCGAGTCAATGCCTCGTTTATTACATGACAGTAATACTTTTAACTTCTGTTTTTTAACGCTGTATTGATAGCACTCTAGTAAGCACTCTTGGCGCACAGCAACACTTGGCACGCAGCAGCCCTTCTCAATGCAGCAAGCTCGGTGAACTATTAGGCTAGTTTCACACCTTCAGTCCTCTCTCCGGCAGACTGTTCTGGCATTAAACAGCTTGTTGAAGTTTTCCAGTTATCCCCTATGCACAGGACAGAGGAAAACTAAGTGATCGGTGGGGTTCTGAAAGCTGGGACCCCCACGATTCCGAAAACAGTGGTCCTGATAGAGTGGCAGGCTGGGCTTGCTCCCTGCCACTCCATTTATTCATTATGGGACTGCTGGAGATAACCAAGTACAGAACTTGTCTATTTCCGGTGGTTCTTATTTCTGCAGGGTAGATGCTCTAACTTGAAAACTTGGCACAACTCCTTTAACTAAATGGTAGCTGTACAGTATCAACAAATCGGTGTACAGCTCTACAGGGCCACTAATCAATGTACAGCGGTCTGTGGTTCAGGGAAACCTCAGCCTGTTCAATTAGCTTATTGGTGAGGCTGTTGGGTATCAAACCCCCATAGATCTGATATCAATGAACCATCAATGAAAAACGCATTGCATCCGGATTCCTTCAGTTTTTCACGCTTGCCTCATTCACTTCTATGGAGCCAGGGCTGCGTGAAAAATGCAGAATATAGAACATGCTGCGATTTTTCCTGAACGCAGAACTGATGCGTGAAAAACTACACTTCTGTGCACAGACCCATTAAAATGAATGGGTCAGTATTCAGTCCAGATGCTATGTGTTTGCTTCACGCATCACACCCCGACGGAGGACTTGCTCGAGTGAAAGAGGCCTTAGGCTACTTTCACACTAGCGGCAGCACGGATCCGGTGGGTGAAGGGTCCGCGCTTTGGCCCCACACGTGTCAGACACTGTGTTGAGGAGGAGGGAGGGTTAACTTACCTGTCCCAGCAGCTCCCGACCTGTCCCAGCAGCTCCAGATGATGGGGAGGAGGAGGACGGTGCGCACAATGGTAAGATTCCCCACAGCGCCCCCTGCTGGAGGGAGGAGGGAAAAGTGCAAGGTGATGGATCCGTCATGAATTCCATTGAAAGTCAATGGAGGATGGATCCGTTTACTATTGTGTCACACCAAATGGATCCGTCCCCATTGACTTGTATTGGTGGTCATTCCGGATGGTTGCGGTTTGCTCTCCGGTCTGGAGACTGAAGAGAACTGAACGGAATGCTTTTAGGAGTTTTTTCAGTTTTTTTCCCCATTGACAATGAATGGGGACAAAACCTGAAGCGTTGTATTCCGGTATTGAGCCCCTATGATGGAGCTCAATAACGGAATTTGTAAACGCTAGTGTGAAAGTAGCTTTACAGTCCTGGAAAACCCCTGTAATGCTACTAATGTTCATGTCTAGAAGACTCTTAGAAGGTCGCATTGGACGGTGGTATGGAGAGTTACGTGACATCTGTGTGTGTTCAATGCAGAACATAGACTACATTAAGCAAACATAGAACGGGAACATGAAAATGCACTTGAAGCTGATTTTCGAACATTTATTGCATCAGAGGTCTCAGTCACAGGTCAGCTTTAATGCATCTGTATCTTCACTAGAAGGCACCTCAACGACAACTGTGAAACAGGAAATAAAAAGGCCTCTAAATGGAAGAGAACCTGAGTGCTCGGTGCCTTCAATTCAATTATTCTTCCAGTTTTAGTGATTAGGGCTCGCTGACTGCAGAGACAGAAAAAAAGACAAGTAGCCGGCAGTGATAATGAAGACTGGAACGTGTCTGGGATGAGGAAGGATGTCATCAATGGATTATAATACCACAGAACGGACAAGAATGGCACAATCATTAAATGGAGCAGTTGTTGTGCATTTATATATGGTATATCTCTGCTATTGTGCATACTATTAACGGGAATGTGTCATCAGAAAATGACCTATTATTTAAATCACGTTTTTATGTTAAACATATATATATATATATATATATATATTTTTTTTTTTTTTAATGTATAAAATCCTGCAGTTTTCACACTACTATGCCTAAAATATATCTTTGTCTTTTGAGAACAGCTACATGAGCCATAGACACAATGGACAGGAGGAGACCATTGACTTACATGGCAGAGTTTTCTAGGCATGCTCTGTGATCAAGGGCGTACAAAGAAATAATTGGGCCCATAGCAAGAATATGAATTAGGACCCCATGTCCTGCCCTTGGCCCCTCCCACTACTCACCCATAGTACCATTTGCCTGGCTTCTTCATGTCCTCTTTTTCATTAAAAAAAGTACCGTTCAATCTTCTCAACCACCAACAAACCACTCATACACATGCAAGACCGAATTCTTATCGGCAGACTTCCCTCACCTCATCCCTGCAAAACATCATAATACGCACTTCATCTGCATTAGCTGCTGCAGAACATCATATGTTCACATCTCTGTCAAGTAGATCGGGCTGCCTGATCCGGCATGAATACCGTCTGTCAGCTAGACAAAAATCCAGCTGTGAACTAAAGAATTCTGCAATGCCAGATCTGGTGAAATCTTGCAGGCTGTTCTCTGCTGAAAGAGCCATGCTGGATCTGCTTGACGGAAATGTGATCAAGGCCTTAGTGACCTCAGTCGCAGATCAGGTCATAAATGGTGGACACAATTATGCAGTCTACCAGGCTCCAGGATCCGTCAAGTGTTATCATCTGTGATGTGCCAGATGCGTGCCGTCATTTTCGTTGTTGTGCTCCTATGATAGAGCAGTCACTAGCGCAGATGTGAACAAAGCTTAATACACACCTCAGATGTTGCAGAACATCAAGTCTTATCATGACCATGTTGTTATTGGAAATTAGAGGGCAATAAATGAAGGGGCATAGGAGGAGGTAACTACAACTCCCAGCTTGTCCAGACTGTTATTGTAGGGCATCACTTAATATTACATAGAGAAGGATACAGTAGGACAGAACTACGACTCCCAGTATTTTAGGATGTTATGGGCTATCCCAGGACACCACTAACCTCTACCCCAGACATGACACAGAAGATCCTCCTCAGGAAGTTCACCACATTTTCCTTTCCACTGCTGAACTCCATGTCCTGGCACTGGTCACATGATGTTGACATCATCACAGGTTCTTCATCTGTAAAACTGCTTACATCGGTATTCCTGATGTGACCACATGATGATAATATCGTTCCCCACATCGTATTTCTCACAGCTAGCTATGTAAGGGTAATTAGGGTGTGGGAGGTTTCCTGCACGTCCGGACCCCTTTCCTCCACTGGTCCCATAGCAGCTGCATGGTCTGACTCCACTGGAAGATACAGGCTTGAATGGCCCTGTGGTTACTCTAGGTGTTACTCTAGGATGTCTGAGCCATAGTGCCCCACCTACAACAGGGTCTGGTAAGCTGTGGCTCGCTGGTCACTCTGCTGACTTGGTACACTGAAGCTTTTTTGAAAGCAGTGTTCTTAATTCTGGTAATCTCCCTGGAGTGAAGGTCTCACAGAAGACCTGGTTACAGTCACTAAGAAGCTCTGGCATGTGCTTCCTAGCTCTATTCTGGACTCGAACTCCCCCTTCTGGCTGGAAGTAAGACCAGTACGCTCCTACCAAGAGGGGAGGAACAGGGTGGTTCTGTTCCTGCCAACGATATCCCATCTGCTGGTGTACATAGCAGAAACACAAAACAATACAATACATGACAGTAAAATTACATAACGGAATTGCAGATAACCCCAGGTCTGGGGTACTGCACATTTTCACATATACAGAAAAAATAATGCCATCAAATACAGTGACCTGATCTCAGTGTGTGCTAAAGTGTCCTAACTCCAGCCATTCACCCTAAGGTTCATAAGAGTTCTTCCCACACCGCTCTGGGCTTGAGTAAAAGGTTCAGTTTAGTTCTCTTGTCTGCTTCCTGTCCTGACCTCTGCCTCATCTCAGCTTATGACTGAACTTTGCCTGACTTGCCCCTTCTCCCTTCATGATTCCTGTATACCATAGTTGGGAACTTCTGCTTTCTAAGTTTCAACCTTTGCTAATAGTGTCTACTCCAGGGTTAGTAATATGATGATTCTATATGGGAAAGTCCATACCCCCTCAGGAGTTAAATGGGTTTTCTAGGAATAATTAATTTTTATCTAATACCCTCAACTTGCCTTCTAAAATAGAAAATTCACACCTGCTCTCCTCTGCTTTGGTCTTCTGTGCTTCCTCCTTGTCTCTATGTTCCAGCCCCCAGAGTGTTTACATCTGACATTGCATGGGCACATGGTCTGCTGCAGCCAATGTCTGGCTTCAGACATAATGTGCAGCTTGTGGCAATGTCACTGCTGAAGCCAGTTATTGGCCGCAACAGAGCATATGACCATGTCCATGCAGCGCTGGATGTAAACACCCTAGCTATTGAGCCCACATTATATAAAAGACTGCATGTCTACTATACACTGCACCCATGTCCAGTCCTGTATATTACACTGCACCCATGTCCAGTCCTGTATATTACACTGCACCACATGTATAGTCCTGTATATTACACTGCACCCCATGTCCAGTCCTGTATATTACACTGCACCGCATGTATAGTCTTGTATATTACACTGCACCCCATGTATAGTCCTGTATATTACACTGCACCCCATGTCCAGTCCTGTATATTACACTGCACCGCATGTATAGTCTTGTATATTACACTGCACCCCATGTATAGTCCTGTATATTACACTGACCCACTTGTGTAGCTCTGTATATTATACTGTCCCCTGTGTATAGTCCTGTATATTACACTGCACCCCATGTATAGTCCTGTATATTACACTGCACCTCATGTATAGCCCTGTATATTACACTGCACCTCATGTATAGCCCTGTATATTACACTGCACACCATGTATAATCCTGTATATTACACTGCACCTCATGTATAGTCATATATATTATATTGCACCCCATGTATAGTCCTGTATATTATACTGCACCCCATGTATAGTCCTGTATATTATTCTGTCCCCTATATATAGTCCTGTATATTACACTGCACCTCATGTATAGCCCTGTATATTACACTGCACACCATGTATAATCCTGTATATTACACTGCACCTCATGTATAGTCATATATATTATATTGCACCCCATGTATAGTCCTGTATATTATACTGCACCCCATGTATAGTCCTGTATATTATACTGTCCCCTATGTATAGTCCTGTGTATTACACTGCACCCCATGTATAGTCCTGTATATTACACTGACCCACTTGTGTAGCTCTGTATATTATACTGTACCTCATTTATAGTCCTGTATATTACAAATATATCTGTAGAGAGTATGGATGTCGGCCCTTGCCAGTATCCAGATGATGAAGAGATGAAGTGTGTTCCCAGCGATGACGACAAGATGGATATTGGCCCTCGCCAGTATCCTGATGATGTCGAGATGGAGGATCCTACGGGGGCCGCCACCAACATCAGGGCCTCTAACTCCCGGAAGAGAAAGCTGCCATCTTGCTCCATCTGCCGTCGGCTATAATATCTGCTGATAGGCCCTCCGAATACCATCTGCCCCTTGGCCACCTAAATAACATCTGCTGCTTGGTTTCCATTAACATCTGCTGCCTGGGGCCATTTACCATTTGCGGCTTGGGGCCATTTACCATCTACCTCTTTGGACCCATTTACCATCTACCCCTTGGGGCCCATTTACCATCTACCTCTTGGGACCCATTTACCCTCTACCCCTTGGGGCCCATTTACCATCTACCTCTTTGGACCCATTTACCATCTACCTCTTAGGGCCCATTTACCATCTATAGATGGTTTTTACCATCCAAACCATCTGAAATGAAGATGAGCAGAGCACTGCCAGGTCCGTTAAGTTTGGCCACTTCCCTCCATCTTCTCCTTGTGTTTTTGTAAACAGTTTTTTTTATGTGGCTATTTTTTCTTCTAGGATCTGACTACAAAACAACATGAGGAACCTCCAATCTTCTCTCTACAAGTTAGTGGACCTCAATCCAGCCAATCCTAGAGATGGAGCCACCGCCTCCCTTTAAGAGCCAGAGCCTCAAAAAATGCACTTAAAACCTAACATGTTTTATAATAAACATAGTTTTTTCTAAAGAAAAAATGGTATTTTTTTATTTTCTGCCGGCCCTGTGCGCGATTCAAATCCCGCGCCTGCGCCGTGTGGAATAAAATCGGCGCAGGCGCAGTGAGCGGCGCTGGCCGCCGGGCTCCAGGCTACCTCACTGCGCCTGCGCCGATGACGTCAGAGTACACGCTGACGTCATCGGCGCAGGCGCAGTGAGGTAGCCGGGAGCCCGGCGGCCAGCGCCGCTCACTGCGCCTGCGCCGATTTTATTCCACACGGCGCAGGCGCGGGATTTGAATCGCGCACAGGGCCGGCAGAGGATCGAACAAGCTGCCTGGCCCTGTCAATCAAGACAAGGTAGGCGTGACCGCAGGTGGGCAAACGGAGCTTACTAGGTGCAAGGTAACCGCCCCTTGCACCTAGTAAGCCTAATTAGCATAAAATAAAACATCATTTTTATCAAAAACGGGGGCACCACTAGAAAAATTAATACCAGATTGGGCATCAGGTGACATTTGCACATTGCAAATGTCATCCTGTTTAATATGCCCAGATCTGGTGACAGAAACCCTTTAATTATCAAATTGCAGCCCTCAGCCCTATTTTCTATGGGTATCCAAATGGTGTTAGTTCAGACCTGGAGCCTGAAAGGGTGAGTTAAGAATTTTCAAAAGTGTATTATTTAAAATAAAAAATGTTTGCATGCACCATTTGTGACTTTTACTATGCCAGAAAAGTAGCACAAGTTTCAAAAAAATTATCCCCCCAGGAAATACTAGTGATATTTCCATTAAGAGTATGTTCATAAAGTGTGAGCCCATTACATTCAAGATGGCAGATCTCATGCTAAGGCACTATTTGTGATGTCATCATTAGAATTTTAACATGGTTACACTTCTTGGGTGTCATCATTAGAATTTTCCTCTCTATTTCCTTAGAAACACTATTTGTGATTTCATCAGCTAGGGAATCTGAGGCTACATGCACATGACAGTGAAAAAAAAAGGCCATGAAATAACAGACACGCTGTCCATTTTTCAACCATTTGTGCATCCATTTTCTGGTCGTCTTTTTTTAATGACTGTTTTGCGTGTCCTTTAAATATGGCCACTAAAACGGATGAATGTGATTGGCTTTTATTTTATAAAAATCCAAATCCCTGCATTGCCCTTAGTATACATAATGGCCCCCAGCAGTAATAATGCCTCCCATAGTGGCTCTAGCAGTAATAATGACCCATATGGAGGCCCATAATGTCCCCCATAGTTGCCCCCAGCTGTATTGTTTCTTTTTAGAAAAATAAATCACACACCTCATTCTGTTTGCATACACAGAGGTAGTTGCTCCTCTTGATTGTGAAGGACCTACACTAAGTGTGATCATGTCATTAAGCCATCTCGCATGGTGACGTAATCACGCTGAGCCCTTGATCCTTTGACTGCGAGTGCAAGTGGATGAGGTGAGTGATTTTTTTTTAACCCCATAACCATATTGTACTAGAGTACCTGTTTCTAAAGGCCATTAGACAGCTGCACTCCAGTCTAAGCGACTATTAAAAATGGTCCCATTGATATCACTCCAAGCTTAGAAGCCCCCAAGATACGCCCACCCCCTTTTTTTAGGTTTCAAAAGCGTTAAGGGATACATTTTTGCATAAAATCTGTGTGCGTCAAACTTTGTGACTTTTAGTATGCCAGAAAACTAGTACAAGTACTGTAGTAGCACTAGTACAAGTCTCAAGATAAGTCCATCCCCACCAATGAGGTAATACTCCATCCACTAGTGATCTCCCTCCTGTAAGGATATGTGTACACAGCCTTTTTTTTTTTTTTACACATACAGTATATATTTGGTATGTATTACGCTGCAACGTCCAAGTGAAATCCACCTTCCAAAGTTTTCAATGGGAACTCATGCTGCCAACTTGCATGGGGCACAAGGAGGGACATTATTATTGTGCATGAAGGGGGTATTATTCTTGCATGAAGACACAAAGGGCACATTATTATTGCATTTATGTACAAAAGAAGACATAATTATTCCGTGGTGCACAAGGGTGGAATATTATTGCATACCTACCGACTTTTATAAAGCCCAAGCATGGAGAATATTAACGGCACGCATAGCGTGGCATGGCAAATTTGTTTTACACTAAGCCTCACCTGTAACTGCGTCCAATGCCTATATTTACTCCTACACAGTAAAATGCCCCCTCAGTGCCTCCCCCATAATTTTTATGCCTCCTTAGTGCCCCCACACAGTAGAATGTCTTAGTGTCCCTACACAGTATAATTCCCCCTGCCCCCATAGTTTTTATGCCTCCTTAGTGTCCTCATCTTAGTGCAACATGTAACTGGTGACGTCACACCTTTTGTTACCCTCTACATTCTAGCTTCTGCTGATTATTATAAAACAGTGTCTGTACAATGTATTCAGAGGGAACAGCAAAGAGGCACTATACATAAAGGGGGCACATAAGATGCTTTATACGTAAAGCAGGCAAATATACAAGGCACTCTACATAAAGGGGGCACATATAAGAGGCACTATACATAAAGGGGGCACATATAAGAGGTGCTATGCATAAAGGGGACACATATAAGAGGCACTATACATAAAAGGGATACATATTAGAGTGTGTAGCACTATATAGAGAAGCCACAGAGTGGGTGGAACCATATACACAGAGGACACAGCTTGTAGCACTATATACAGAGGACACAGGTCATATGGCACTATATACAGAGAACACAGAGCATGTGGCACTATATACAGAGGGCACAGAGTATGTGGCACTATATACAGAGGGCACAGAGCATGTGGCACTATATACAGAGGGCACAGAGTGTATGGCACTATATGCAGGGGGCACAGACTATATGGCACTATATACATAGGGCACAGAGTATGTGGCACTATATACAGAGGGCACAGAGTATGTGACACTACCATTGGGGCCCTGTGTGTAGCACTAATGCTGCTGTTATACTCAGAGCACAAAATGTGACACTAAGATGACTTTGTGTTAGTATGCAGGGTGCCAATGTGCTGGTAAAGAGAGAAGCTGAAGATATCTTCTCTGCAAAATGTGCAAAAACGAATTGTGGCTGGGAGATGTCATCATGGTGGTCTGAACCAGATGTAGAAGTAGGAGTAGAACTCCCAGCATCCCTTTACTCCTGTTCAGGCCATACTGGGAGCTGTAGTTTCACACTGTACAAGCTTACAGTATATGACAAGGGCTGACCTGACTACTTAAATAGTATCTGCATTTATCTGGTGATGTATATATGTACTGCACATGATTCTGGTGCTACATTTATGTAGTGATCTTGGTTCTGGTGCTGTATTTATGTTGTTGATTCTGTTGCTGTATTTGTTTTATGGATATGGTTCTGGTTTCGTATTCATGCAGTGAACTTCGTTCTGGTGCTGTATTTGACTCATAGGCTTGGTTCTGGTTTTGTATTTGACTTGTGGATTTCATTCTGATGCTGTATTTATGTAGTGAACTTGGTTCTGGTGCTGTATTTATGTAGTGAACTTGGTTCGGGTGCTGTTTTTGTATTTTGATCAAGGTTCTGGTGCTATATTCATGCAGTGAACTTGGTTCTGGTGCTGTATTTATGTAGCGAACTTGGTTCTGGTGCTGTATTTATGTAGTGAACTTGGTTCTGGTGCTGTTTTTGTATTTTGATCAAGGTTCTGGTGCTATATTCATGCAGTGAACTTGGTTCTGGTGCTGTATTTATGTAGTGAACTTGGTTCTGGTGCTGTATTTATGTAGTTAACTTGGTTCTGGTGCTGTATTTATGTAGTGAACTTGGTTCTGGTGCTGTTTTTGTATTTTGATCAATGTTCTGGTGCTATTTTCATGCAGTGAACTTGGTTCTGGTGCTGTATTTGACTTATGGGTTTGGTTCTGGTGCTATAATCATGCAGTGAACTTGGTTCTGCTGCTGAATTATGTAGTGAGGATGGTTGTGATGCTGTTTTTGTGTTTTGAGTTCTGGTGCTTTATTCATGCAGTGCGGTGCTGCATTTGACTTATATTCTAGATACAGGCGTCTCAGGATTTTGCTCGATAATAGAAGGAAATAGTGAAAGAAAACAGGAGCGCACAATGGGGTAGTATGTTCAACAATGAATCTACAGTCAGTACTTGATTGAAAACGGAGGCTCACCTTATATGGTTGTGCTAGGAATAGGCATAACACTATTGCAGGCATATATCATATAAGACCTTTGATCACCAGGTATGCAGCCGCAGAGGTAGTACCTTTGAGACGGGATGCCCAGTCCCACAAAGGGATGCTTACGGAAAGGAGAATTCTGCTTCAGCGCAAGAACACTGGTGTGAATGGTCTGGATAATTTCAAAAGATCTACTTTATTATCAACAATAGATACAGGTTTACAACAACGCGTTTCGGGGAATCCAAGGTCCCCTTCGCCAGGTTACAAGATCTATCTAAATATATAGAGGTAAAAACCTTAAAAAATCCCAAATACCGCAATCTTCGGTTCTGCAGGTCTCCAGGTGAAGTGGGTCCAGTTCACATTCAGTTCACAAATACAACAACTAAGACTGTGCTGCCTCCTTAATTGGTGACAGGTGAGTTCATCCACCTTCCAAGTCAAAACTGACCGACACAGCCACACATTTCTATCTGGACAGAGTACCTGAGGGAGCGGAAGCGAAACCTAGGTCTTGCAAAGTGAGAAGGACTGGAGGATTGGCAACGCTTTTTTAATGATATGCCTGTTGATGTTTTATTTTTGTGAGTATATTAAAGCGTAAAATTTACTCTAGTGTATGAGGTCCCTCACCATTGCTGCTCTCCTTTTAATCCAGAACAGGATTTTGGTTGAGGAAAATGTGTGGCTGTGTTGGTCAGTTTTGACTTGGAAGGTGGATGAACTCACCTGTGACCAATTAAGGAGGCAGTGCGGTCTTAGTTGTTGTATTTGTATGTAGATCTTATAACCTGATGAAGGGGACCTTGGATTTCCCAAAACGCGTTGTTGTAAACCTGCATTTGACTTATAGCCTTGGTTCTGGTGCTGCATGTATGTAGTGATCTTGGTTCTTGCTCTTTATTTGTATGTTAAACGTGCATGTGATGCGATACTTTAATCTAATACCATTCAGTCACCTCTGAGTTCGCGCCACTGTCACAGATACTGTCAAAAAGACCAGACAAAAAAGTTCTGTATGCAAGACTTTTTTGTCCTGCAAAGAAGCAGCTTCCTGAGCAGACTCCATCATAGTCTATGGAGTCTCTTCAGCTCAGGAGTTGGTAAATCTTGCTCCTCTAATGATCAGGCTGTTGTTACGGACTCAGTAATGTTCTGTATCTGGGATTGTACTTGTGTGTATTAGATCCCAACATGAACGCACAACCAGCTGCCACCTTTTAATGATTTAAAGCCCATTTACCTTTACCACCTTTATATGGTAGGCGGCGTTAAACAGATAAGGCTGGGCCGCTACTCATGGGCCATTGCTGTGTGCTTGCCCCCCAGGCTAAAATTTGGCAGCCAGTGTCTGATATAGAGGTGTTACTTGTCATTGTAAATTCTGCCTGTGGTGATAATACTATATACAATATATATATAAACAAACACATCAGAAAAGGTGCCAAGAAAAGCAGGGGAGGAGATTTAAAAGGCCCCCCTCATGCTCATCACTACAATAAATGTCATATATGCAAAAAGGGCTTTAAGATACCGCAAAAATATTGGCTGAAACATAATATAACATACAGCAAATGTGGAGTAGAAATTCAAACTCAGTTACAGTACATAAGTTTTATAAAAAATGATCTGCAGTGCTTAAAGGGGTTTTACCATCTTGGACAATGGGGGCAAGCGCGGCCCGGCTCCCATTCATTTCTATACAGCCGACGGATTTCGTCGGCCCCATACAAATGAATGGAGAGCGGCCGCGCATGCGAGGTGCGCCCTCCTTCACTTTCAGGGCCCCGTTCTCGCTATAGGTGCGGGTCCCAGCGGTGGGACCCGCATCTATAGGAAATTGGGGGCATATCCTAGCGAACATGCGGTCATGTGGTGGGTCAGAAGACCGAGCCATATGACCTGATGCCTGTTTAAGGCTACATTCACACGACCATAGCGTTTTGCGGTCCACAGTTTGCAGATCCGCAAAACACGGATACTGGGCCATGTGCGTTCCACAATTTGCGGACCACACATGGCCAGCACTATGATAGAAATGCCTATTCCTGTCAGCAATTGCGGACAAGAATAGGACATGCTCTATCTTTTTTGCAGGGCCGTGGAGCGGAACAATGGATGCAGCCAGCACACGGTTTGCTGTCCACATGTTTTGTGGCACCATTGAAGTGAATGAGTCCGCACCCTTTGCGCAAAATTACGGAACGGATGGGGGCCATTCATATGGTCGTGAGAGCATCAGAACTTTACCTGCCTGGCAGCCAAGAGTCGTGTCTAATGCCAGCCCACACATGGCAAGACACCAGTGTTGACCACTGAGCCACTACGCTTGAATGATGAGCTGAGAGTGATCCTCCTTGTGTGTGGTTCTTCATTCTTATCAGGACCTCTGTAGATAGGTCTTATAGCTATTGCATAGGCTGCTTTGACAAAGGTTGTCTCTCTGTTTTGGTCAGGGAAGAATTATCAAATATTATCCGCGTATCTCAGAGAAGATTTAATACGTAATACTCTACAATGGAAATTACATGTCACAACCCCCCCCCTTCCCATACCAATAATAGAATATGAAAGGGTTCTTATGAAGACGTGCAGATGTCATCGTGTTCATCGCGGTTTAGATGATGAACGGTTGATCCCACAACATGAGAGCTCTGCTTCCAGGAAGTACAAACTTAATGCCACAAGTGTGTTGACAATTAGCGGGATTGAGGGACCGCTGCTCTCATACACAATCCCCATCCTAATGCATTGTGTTCCAGGCTGAAATGTTACATAAACAGAGCGTTTCTAACCAGCCTTCAGTGTTAAATCACTGCATAACAAGAGGTGACAGAAAACAGATTCAGCAGATGCAAGTACGGTATGTCTGCAGCCAGTTTGTCACCATTAGGGCTGGTTCACATCTACGTTAGAGGGTCAGTTTGTTTACAGGACTTCTTTGTTTCCAGAACAGAAACCAAACAGACCCCATGATAGTCAATGGGATCTCTTTTGCAACTTTGGGGTCAGTTATGTGCCAAATCCAGAATTTCCATTATTTTCGTTATACTGCTCCTCTTATGGAGTAGAACAACTGACATAAATAGCAGAGGCGTGAACTGACCCTTATTCATAGTGACATACCAGAGATGGTGAACCTTTTACAGACCAAATGCCCAAACTGCAACCCAAAACCCACGTATTTATCGCATCATACATTAACATGGGCCGGACTGGGACTTAAAAGTAGCCCTGGCACACAAACCTCACCAGCCCACAAACATAAAATGGCTACACAGACATTTGGGCCACGACGATGACCAATGTATTATACTGCCCTGTATATGGATTTCATATACAGGGCAGTATAATACATAGGTCATAGTCTTCTTACATACGTCCTCCATATACAGGGCAGTAAAATACATAGGTCATCACCTCCTTACATCATCCATATATACATCATCCATATACAGGGCAGTATAATACATAGCTCATCATCTCCTTACATACATACCTCCATAATATGGAGTCCATATACATCGACATGGGGATCCCAAACTGTTTGGGAGTCCCCTGCGCGCTGAGGCTGCAGGGAGGAGGGTGGGAGCCAGAAACGCAGCAGAGTGTCTGACATGCTGACTCCTCCAAAAAATGTTAAAATTTCAACCATGAGTACACGGAAACTGGTACATGGAAAAACTGTTTCATCATGTTGAGACTGAAAATGGCTACTGCTACTGTGGCTTCTGCTGCTCATGGCAGTGGTAGGGTGATGACTGCAGGGTGGGCAGAGGGGGCCCTCCCTTTCAGACATGCTAGCAGTGGTCTGTCTGCCGTAAGCTGCGGCAAGCTGCATACACAGCGTTTCCTGGTAGTAACTTAATTTGTCCTCTCTTTCTGCCAGAGGAGATCATTCCCCTATTTTGCCTTGGTAGTGAGGGTCTAGAAGAATGGCTATCCAGTAATCATCCGATTGCTTTGTGTCAACAATACACCTGTCACTGTGTAAGCAAATGAACATACAGGTGGCCATTCTGGAGCCAGTTCTTTCTGGCTCGACCCCCCACTGAGACAATTCGGTGTCTTGGCTGGTGCCGTTCTCATCATCATCCTCTTGCAGTGGCAGCTCCTCATCTCTGTGATCCTCATCTTTGTCATCCTCCTACTCCATGGCAGATTCCCTTTGTGTGTCACCAACAGATATAGGGCGGACTGCAAGATGCGTGACCTGCTCTTCTTCCAACATGGTCCCCTGCTACATGATCGCCAATGTCTTTTCTAAGATAAATATGAGAGGGATGACTTTGTTCATGCCACTGTTGTCCCTGCTTTGTGGCCTCTTTGAAGGGCTTCAGCACTCGACAGGTGTCTCAGATGAGCTGCCACTGCCTGCCCTCGAAGAAACACATGCTCTCTGCTGCTGAGGCTGTCAGGAGCATTACAAAATCATTAATGGCTTTCTGCTGCTCATACAGATGCTCGAGCATGTATAATGTTGAATTATAGCAGCTTGGCACATTGCAGATTAAGTGGTGTAGCAGCAGGCTGTTCTGCCACTGCAGGTCCAGTAGAACGTTCCTCGCCACATAAGAAGTGGCTGAAGTGCTTGGATAGTGCTATTGTTTGGACAGTCTTATGGACTTTGCCAGCACCTTGTGCAAGCAAGTATTTAAAAAGCGCTGCACCAATAGGTTGATGACATGCGCCATGCAGGGAGCATGTGTTATTTCACCCAGGTTTAGGGCAGCCATGATGTTGCGCCCCTTGTCGCTGAGCACTTTGCTCAGTTGGAATCGGCAAGGAGACAGACAGTGGGATGTTTTCTGCTTGCTGGTGTGGTTACTCTCTCCCAGGCCAATCAGCTCCAACACGGCATGGCAACACTTGACCTGACACATGTGATAGTAAGGCGGGGTAGCGACAGCATTCCTATGCCCTGCTGCTTTTGGGGACGGGAACATGTCCATGGAGGAGGAAGAGGCGAATAAATGTCTGGTGTGGGAACCAGACCGAAGCAATTGTGGGGGGATGGAGGCAAAAGAACCTGGCCTCATTGCCAGGGTGCTGCCTCGCCAGCTAGGAATCTTCCAGCAAGGCTGAGCGCACGGCATTAGCTTCCTAAAGGCAGCAGACTCAATTAAATGGTACGGCAGCAACTGCACTGCTAGCAACTTGGCCAGGTGGAACTACAACTTGCGCACCAGGAGTAGAGAAGTAGTCTGAGTGGGAGCAGCTGAAGGGGATGTCAACAATGTGAAAGACACTGTACTGCACATGGATGTGGCCTGTCTGGGGGGGACAGGAGAAGGAGGGAACTCCTGCTGTGGTCGCTGTCTGCCATCTCTGTTTGCCCACAGGATGGGATGATGCTACTTCAATAGAGCTGTAGTGCCTATGTTTGTGTTTGCCTGCCATGTCTTATTTTGCTCTTGCACAGCTGGCACAAGGAAATGATTTTGTCTTCTGGCTGTCTGGAGAAAAAAAGCCAGACGGGAGATTCTCACGCAGCAGAGGTAGCGGCAGCCAAGCTGAGTTTAGCTCTGGCACATTTTGGGCCTAACCCACCCACAGCTTCAGCGGCATCACCAGATGCCAAAGCAGACGTGGCTCTGGTTATTCTTTGGAGGTACATGGCTTTTGCTCTTTAGTTCTGCCACCATCACCCTCCTACTCTGATGTTGCCTCTTCCTCAGCAGCCTGATCTAGCTCCCAGGTCCTGTCCAGCATACAATCATCTTCAGAGTTGTCTCCCTACCTTTTGCTTCTATCAGACTGTTGTATATTATGGTAGGTTCTTTGGCCCCCCTCCTCTGCTCTTCCCCGACTGTCACTGTTGCTATGGGGGCCACTACTACTACCATCAAGAACACAGCTATGCCTGGGGTCTGCAGCCTCCTCCTCCACCTCCTACACAGGGCAGTACAAACGCTCAGGATAGATCATCAGTATCTGATCGGTGGGGGTCCGACACCTGGCATTCTCACTGCTTTTCCTAGGTTAGTGACGTCACGTTCATCGTCCACATCACTGACATTCAAGTGAATGGGGCTGAGAGCCATACCAAGCACAGCTGCTATACAGTATATATATATATATATATATATATATATATATATATATATCAGCACTAGATAGTCCATGACATATAGAATGAACATATGAAAAGGTAAAAATGCATTACTGCTATGTAGACTAGTAGATAAAGAGGAAGCACTTGTCACATATAAATGATCATAAATATGACGGGCCCATCCACCAACCGTCAAGGTGGCTTCCAATCAGATGGGTCCTACACTAACACTGACCTGCATCCTACACAAACCGGCAGGCCTGTATCAAGAGAACACCATACCTGATCAGAAGCTGCACCAGTGTGAACAGGAGTGCTAAATTCCCAGAGGGAGCCAGTCCTCCTCTATATATACCCAATTACAAAAAAAGAACAGCACCTCATACAGGTGAGAGTCAGGTGCAAGCTACCTGCTGGCTGATTAAATACTAAACAGAAAATGGTAGCAGCACTAGATAGGCCATGACATATAGAATGAACATATGAAAAGGTAAAAAAGCATTACTGCTATGTAGACTAGTAGATAAAGAGGAAGATACAAATGATTATAAATATGTCGGGCCCATCCACCAACCATCAAGGTGGCTTCCAATCAGATGGGTCCTACACTAACACTGACCTGCATCCTACACAAACCGGCAGGCCTGTATCAAGGGAACACCATACCTGATCAGAAGCTGCACCAGTGTGAACAAGAGTGCTAAATTCCCAGAGGGAGCCAGTCGTCCTCTATATATACACAATTACAAAAAAAGAACATCACTTCCTACAGGTGAGAATGTAGAACCCATCTGATTGGAAGCCACCTTGACGGTAGGTGGATGGGCCCGACATATTTATGATCATTTATATGCGCCAAGAGCCTCCACTTTATCTACTAGTCTACATAGCAGTAATGATTTTTTACCTTCTTCATATGTTCATTCTATATGTCATGGCCTATCTAGTGCTGCTACCATTTTCTGTTTAGTATTTAATCAGCCAGCAGGTAGCTTGCACCTGACTCACCTGTAGGAGGTGCTGTTCTTTTTTTGTAATTGTGTGTGTATATATATGTATATATATATTTGGCTCATACAGGATGTCTGTCAGCTTGTGAGCCAATCAGGGAAAACCCTTCCCCCCACTTCCTCTCAGGGTCATGTGAGAACCCTTCTTCTTCCTTCCATAAAATTTTTGGGCCAATTATTGGGAAAGAATGCTACTACTTGAATGGGACTGAGCAATTGTAGTCCCATTAAAGTGAATGGACTAAGCAGTTGAAATTACACTGCTCTGCAACTTCGATGGCTAACAGGTAGGTAAACCATGAAGCGTTGCATAACAGCGGGGATCAAATATTCATGACCTGTCCTGAGGATAAGTCATCAATATGGGAAAACCGTAATTCTCCTTTAAGTTAGAAAAAGCAGAGATGTAAAAAGCATATATTACAAGTTTTACTGAACCTTTTCCACAAAAGTACATATCAATCTGCTCCAATCCTCCTGTTCAATACACGCTGCCTGCAGATGGCATTGCATTTTATGGTGACAGGTTCTTTTTAACAAATCAGTGCACAATAACTGAGCAGCAGCACGTGCAGATAAACGGAATTGATCTGCAGAAAAGTTCGCTGCAGGGTGCCGAGAAACTTCAGCATCTCTGAAAATGATACTGTGCTCATTAGATGTTTGCAGAAGGCACTGGGCAGTGCCAATTAGGACAGCCTTGTCATTTCCTCAGGTATTTGCTGTGCAAGTACATTGGAGATTAAATAAGAGGACATAGTGTCCAGGAGAGAAAAGTGAATTTGTAACTGTTATTACTGAGCATATTTTTGTACTGAACAGCATGTACCAAGCTTTTGATATTCAGACACGTATAGATCTGCTGCAGTATTGTTTCTTGGTAAATCTCCTGCAGCTCCGTACCCAGGTATTTTCTCCATATTCCCAGTATGAAAACGTTCAATTCTCAATGATACAACGCAGTAGAAGACTATATGAAATAATTCTGGCACGGATTTACCAGGCTTCCCTATCCGGGCTATGAGTAAGGCAAGTTTTTAAGAACAAAAAAAGACACATCCTTCCAAGAAGTGATTATATTAAGGGCTCATGCACACAGCCATTGCCTGACCGTGCCCGTATTGCAGCCTCACTGACTCACTGAAAACTTCCTACAGCCCTTCCCTTGGTAGGAAGCAGGACTAGCACACTTCTGCCCAAAAGGGGGAGAGTGGAATGGTGAGTTCCATTCTATCTAAAGATATCTCTGCCATCTGGCAGTATTAGGAATGTACAATGTAGGAGGACCTGGAATAAATACATAGATGACATTATTGGTAGCAATCAAAGACAGTAGCAAGATGTAGGCATGGTAATAACACTCTGGGATATTACACAGGTGCAACTAATTAGCGGTAATCTGCATACAAACCCTCTGGCCAGGCCCCACCGTGCATGGGCACCCTAGGGCTACCTGCACATGGATGAGGGCTGTCTTGCAATTTCCTTGTGGATTTCCATGTGTTTTTGCACTGAATCCACATCAAAACCGATACTTGTTGGGTCTTATTCACACGTTGGTGTCCGTGATGTCACCTGTGACAAGATGGTCAGTGGTTCATCTGTGAAGATGTCTGTGAAGAATCCATGTGGGGTCCATGTGTCCATTTTTCTACCCTCTGTGTGTCGTCTGTAATCCACGGAGAATGCTACGTTGAAAATTAATTTCCAGAGCACCTCTGAGCAATAATCTGTGAAAAATGGACAAACACAGATGCCGTCCGTGTTGCATCTATGTTTTTCATGGAACCATAGATTATAATGAATATGATAGATCCATAAACACGGAAAAAAATAAGACATGCTTCTATGGTGTAACCCCAAACCTTGGGACCGTGGTAGACCTAATCCCACCCAGTCCCCTTAATTCCCCCACGTAGTAATTATTCCCCCTTCATGCCACCACACAGTATTTATGCCCACATTGTGTGTTCACAGAATTATACCCAGCTGTGCCCCCAGTAATATGCCTTGCTGTGTCCCCCAGTAATATTCCCACATTGTGCCCACCATAATATGCCCAGCTGTGCCCCCTAGTAATATGCCAACATTGTGCCCCCAGTAATATGCCCACATTGTTCCCCCCAGTAATATGCCCGCATTGTGCCCCCAGTAATATGCCCACATTGTTCCCCAATAATATGCCCACATTGTGCGCCCCAGTAATATGCCCACATTGTGCCCCCAGTAATATGCCCACATAATAAACAGCACATACTTACCTTCTTCCTAGCAGCAGCAGGACATCGGCTGCTCTAGTCTGTGGAGGGTGTGGAGCCTAGACTGACTGCCAGCCTGCCCTGCCCCCCCCCCGCACACACCAGAGGTATGGAGAGCCGACAGGAATGATAAAGCAGAGAGCCAATGGCGGCAATGGTTTTCTGCTTCATTATGGCAACTCTCTCTGCATCCTACGGATGCAGGGACAGCTACCAGAAAGTGGAACATGCTTACATGTATGGCACAAGACAAGCAGACTTTAACAACTTTCACCTGTTTTTCACCTATATAACTAACAGCAGTGCCCCACAGAAGATTGCACACACATCCTAGACATACCTGTGTGCACTGTGTGTCTGTATTCCATGTTCAGAAAAGCACTTTTATTCTGCAGGAAAACAGTTCCCAAGTGCCCAGCTGAAAGTGAAACTAGAAAGAGCTTTCTCTCCCGACTTGATTTCTAACGGCTATATCTCCTGATATACTGGATATAATGCTGTGATGTTGGTATCATTTGAAAGCTTTCAAAGAAGATCAGAGCCATCTTTCTATCTGCTACCAATCACAAGATATGAGCAGCTAAACAAGCCCTCCCCTCTTCAGTCTGGTTTACAGCAGAGCTGGGCACTTGAGAGCTGTTTTCCAACAGAATAAAAGTGCTTTTCCTGGACATGTAATACAGACACACAGTGCACACAGGTATATCTGGGATGTGTCTGCAATCTTCTGTGGGGCAGTGCTCTTAGTTATATTGGTGAAGAACAGGTGAAAGACTCCCTTTAACTCTGCAAGAACGTTATCAGCTGCACAGAGATTGTGCATCTGCCGGAGCTGGCAGCTAGTTGTCAGTGGCAGCCGGTCTTCCCATTCAGAAGGTAGAGACGTTGTTTACTGTCCCTGCCTTCCCTATCACTTCCTGTCCTGGTCCTAGCGATCACGTGATGGCTGGATTCCAGGTAACCACATAAGCTGCTGACCCAGATCAACTCTGCAGTTCATGCCAGGAGGCTGTATTCCTGGCAGCCCCACTTGTAGGGGAAATCAGCAATGAAAAATTTTAATTTTAAATGGCCCACATAAGTCTTATATGATAAAGTGTAAAAAAAATGAATATGTCTAAATAAAACATTAAAAAAACACCCATAGCAAACACTGCTGCTTCTTGCCCTGCCTCAAGTAATCATGAATTGTATTTCCCTTATATCGAAAGGTACATGAAGGCACAGGAGAAATAACTTATAAAATGATTTAGTTGAACTTTGTGTTATTAATAAAAATCTAATGAAAAATGTGAAAAAATAGACTTTTTCTATTTTTTGTACACTTTCCAGGTATAAAAAGTAACAACAAAAAATGCAAAAACAAAAGTGGTAAAAATAAATTCCAATGTATCTATGAAAAAGACACAAAATTATTTAGATAATGAAATGGTAAAAGTAGTGACTTTTAAAGTGGTATTTACTGAAAAAGAAAGAAAATGGGATAGATTTATCAAAACTGATGTAAAGCAAAACTGGCTTAGTTTCCCATAGCAACTAATCACATTCCATTTTTCATTTTTCAGAGCTCCTTTGGCAAATGAAAGGTGGAATCTGATTGGTTGCTATGGGCAACTAAGCCAGTTTTGCTTTACACCAATTTGATAATTCTCCCCCAATGTGTTGAGTCAAGAAGGAGAAATAAATGTCCCAATCCTGAACTGGCTGACTTGTAAGGGCACAGTTGGATTCTTCCCTTACTCGACCTGATTTAAATGTATTCTGTGCTCTAGCAGACAACTTTATCTCACTGTGATTTTGTAGCAAAAAGATCACAGAGAGGCACAGAGTATTATCAATCAATAATATTAATGCTCCGCGTCACCTGAACAGTGCTTGGCACTCTTTCACGCAGCGGATTCCACGTATGGCATCTGCTCGTGTGAAAGAGCCCTTAAGCTACTTTCACACTTGCGTCGCTGTTTTTCAGTATTGATCTGTTCAGGATGCATCAGGATGTCATTTTGTTTTGTGCAGCTGCAAGCTGTGGTTTTGTCTGTGTTGCACCATCAGGACTCGGAGCGTGAGTATAACACAGCTCCTGTCCTGAACTCCCAGAACTGCCGGGGTCACATATATGATGCTATGCAACCCTTAGAGGTCTGGAATGTATTAGATAATAGCATTATGTCACTGTTATCCAGTACATTCCAGAACTGTAAGGGTTACATAGCATCATAAATCACTATAATGCTATGTGACCCTGGCAGTGCTGGAAGTTCAGGATAGGAGCTGTGTTATACTCATGCTCCGAGTCAGGATGGTACAACACGCTTGTGTGAAAGCCTTTGTGTGTGGTCATAAAACTGGAAAAAAAAACGGATCTGGCACTGGCACCCATAGACTTTCAATTTAATGATGGATCAGTTTTTTTCCATTTTGATTCCACAAAACCACATCCTAACAGAACCGATGCATTCTGATGTGCAAAATCAAAACGGATCCATTTAGTTCCGGTATGGAGATGCTCTGCCGGATCTCAATACCGGAATTAACAACACAAGTGTGAAAGTCGCCTTAACTGGATTAATGAGAAAACTGGATTCATCCTTTCATTTTCCAAAGGAGCTCTGAAAAATGAAAGATGGACCCTGATAGGTTGCTATGGGCAACTAAGCCAGTTTTCCATCACTCTAGTTTTGATAAATCTCCTTTTATGGCTATAATTTCATATAGACAGACATATTTTGTATACATATACTCTTTTTGAGTCAAACTATAAATTATTACATTATGCATGGTGAGTGCAAACATTCTGATCAATTCAGGCAGCCTGGAGAGGTTTTGTTCTCCTTCTGCGAGCACTACAATTAGTCATGCAGAAAAGAGGTATTTACATTGGCTCGTATAAATAGCACCCTTTGTACAATGTATTTCGGAAGAGCTGTGTTTGTTCTCTTAGTTGACTCAACGTCTGTTCCGCAGGATCAGGGGCGTTTGCGTATGCTGACCTCAATTTTGTGCTCCTGTACATTAAATAAGCTTTCAGAAGCAATGGAGAATTAGAAATGAAATATGAACATATTGCCACACAATATTTGGGTAACGCTTTTTATGCCAAATACCATTCCATGATTTTTTTTTTTACTTAAAGGGGTTGTCAGGGATTTCAAGAAAGTTGGCTAACAGTAGGAAATGTTATAAAATGGGGAAAAAAATAATCATTGCTTACCTATAAAATTCCCCACTGCTCTAGTGTCACTGTTCCTGTGGTCCCGGCCAGTCCTGCGGCAATGACATAACGTGCATCACTTACATGACTGCTGCAGCCAATCAATGACCCTCACATGACTGGGAAGTTTAATTGACCCTTGAAAACAAATGAAAGTTGCTCTGTGTTGTAGGCAGGCAAACATTTACAGAAGGTAAGACCAACACACTTAAGCAGGGCCAGCAATACCACAGTGCAGCATAAAATACCGCCCCAGCAGAACCAAATACCACAATGAAGCACAATATACTAGCCCAGCAGAACCAAATACCACAGTAAAGTACAATATCCTGCCCCAGCAGAACCAAACACCACAGTGCAACAGAATATTGTGCCCCAGAAGAACCAAATACTGCAATACAGCACAAAATACTGCCCCAGAAACTACCCCTCAGCACCAGCTGCCACATTCTGTCCTCCTCCAGTTGTTTCTAATTAAGATATAGAGGAGGGGGCTAAGGTAGTGAGATGCAGGCCACAGCACCAAGCCAACCCTGCCTTCAGCTTGCTGCGTGGTCTTTCATTGGTACCAAACATACAAGAGAATAAAGCACTACATACCCATTACATCCAGTGATGTGGCATCTTATATATACATCATCTTTCCTCATCTTCTCCTTTAATTCAGACCACTATAATGACTTCTTTCAACTATGTCTCATTTCTGCAGAGTTTGCCACACACATCCCGATCTTCTCGAAACACTCCCTAGTGCCTGTAACGTCTCTCCCTCAGCTAAGTTCACTGTAAAATGGCGGATACAGGACAGGAGGAGACTTTTTATAGGGCTGTGACACCACAGGGGCTGGCTATCTGCTGATTGGTTGGTTGCATGGCTTCTTACTTTCACTTTGTAACATGTGCAGCAGCCAATTTAGAAAAAAATCTGATACCACGAATCTCCAGGAAATTCAGATTCATGACGAATTTCACTTTGTCAACTTTGATTCCCTCAACATTAACCATGATGCCTAAGGGCATAACAATGGAGATATTGTAGTTTTGACTTGTTTAAAAAATGTTTAAAAAAAACTAAACTGTTTTCTGCTGCATAAAAAAACTATGAATAAACAGATGTTATTTTATGTATAAAATGAATATTTATTGTTGTCTATAAATTTTCTCATTCATTCAAATCATGGTATATCAGTGATAATAGGTCAGAGCAACTGAATTGGCTTTATTTTCTCTTGAAGATGTTTCGCTAGTCATGTGACTAGGTTTCTCAATTAGAATGACTTGTACAAGTAATCTCCAGCATTAAATGCCAGTGATTTATGCTTCAGTCAGCATAATCTATTTATCATAATCAACACAAGATCAAGGACCTCATGTAGGTAAGATGTTATTTGCATTTGAATGAGTGAAGCTGATAAGCGTGAGTAAACTGTCTTTGGAGAGGTGCTAGGACAGCATTGTAAGTGTACCTACATCTTAAGGACAAAGAACACTGGTGTGATGACAGCAAGATTTGGATCTTGACACAGAGGAGGACTACTTCTAAAAATGGTCTACTCATCAATCATTTCCTTTTTCTTTTGGCCATTCCTCTGTGCTTGGATCCTTGGGAGTTCAGCGCTGCGAACATCTTGTGCTTTAGTGAAAAAGTTTTCCCCCATACAGAGGAGATCAAGTATGTGAAAGTGCTGCAATGGAGAAGAGGAGAGCGCAGCGAACAAAGGGAGGACCTCCTAAGAACACTAAGGAACTCGGTAGGCAATAATGGTCTTGGACCTGTGACGTTACACATGAGGAAATTGCAGAGACTACTGTATTATTTCAGAAAGACGCTGGTCTTTGTTAGACTTTTATTTGTGTTTACTTATACTTTCCATACCTTACACAGTTTTTTTTGTAGATCTGAAACAGTTAATTATGATGAGTATTCATATATAATATTGATGGCATTGACACTGAATCAGACATAAAACTATAAAAATCTAACAGTCTTTTTACATGGGAAGAAGTAATAAGCACTGATGGACAGTAACAACATGTTGATCGGTACTTGCTACGTGCATTTTAATACGGCAATTATCTTTAGAATGGTGACGACCAGTAATATGATTGTTTGTCCTCTTAAGGTTTCCCTTGTTTACAAATGATGATTTTCGGTGATGCATAAAAGAGGCAAATACCCAACAAACCAGCATTTGCTGGTTGTTCGGGGGCAAAGATTGGGAAGGACACATCTTTTCTTCTATTCATTGCACTCCCTGGCTTTGAGACTTCTGTCTGGTGTTAGGTGGGGTGTCCTTGGTGATGAGTTTTGAGGTTCAAGGCAGGGGTTCTACAAATGAGCTGTGGCAATGCAAGCTATGGTGATGCAAGCGGTGGTTCAATGCAATGATGAAGCCTGTTTTAGTGCAGCAAATCCACTATACTTTACTGATGCAGTTTTATGGGTAGTTGACAAAAGCACTTTACATATTATACACCATCAAGATTGTATATGGGAGGCAGTGTGCCCAGTGGGAGTTCCCTCTAAATCTCTTTCTTATAATCAGAAAAATCTTCCCAAATTGACTAAGGGGTGCAACTTGTCTATCTCTCACTCTTACTAAGTGGTATCTCTGAAGTGAAATACAGGCTCTCACCAGATGACCAGTCTGTTATTTTAACATGATGGGGAACCTGAAGTTTACTGCTCCCACCAACATGCAGAGAAGTCTGTAGCTTCAATGTAGATGTGTTACCTCCTCTGATCCTTATATGGCCTCTGAACATTTTGTTCCAGTAGCTCCATGTTGTAGTTTTGGTCCGGCCACCTCTCGGCAAGTTTGCCGTGCTGCGGCCAGATCCACGGCCCGCCCCCATTACAGTGAATGGGGCCGGAGCGTGGGTTCCGGCCCCACACGTGCAGCAGCGGCAGCACGGATCCGGCAGGCTGTTCTCCCGCCGGAACAGCATGCCGGAATCCACTGCCGCTAGTGTGAAAGTACCCTTAGCTCTTATTTTTTGGCCACCTGTGTTTTTTTTTTTTGTGGAGTTTTCTGTGCACAGTGTGGCTTACCATTAGAGTATTCTTCATGGCGTTTTTCCCCTATAGAGAAGGTGTTCGCAAAAGGCATGAAAAATGCCAAAAGCCACAGCATGCTGCATTTTTAAAAGAAACTGGAAAGACAAAAACACCACCTAATTAACAAAAATTCCAGAATCGAAAAAAATGCTCATTTGTCTTTGCATTTCATATTTTACCATAGACCCTTAACTAACACCTCGCGCTCGTGTTTTTACTGCAAAAAAAATGCTGCAAAACGCACAAAAAAGCAAAACTGCAGTTAAAAACTATGCACGAAAGCATACTCAAAGTGATAATGTAAGCATATAGGGGGTTGATTTATCAAGCCCTACACTCCAAGATTTTGGCCTCAAAAAGTTTGGTAACAGAACTTTTTAACAGAACAGAATTTTATGGCTTATTTGCACAACCATTTTGTGATAGTTTGCAGTTTTACACCACTTGCTCTAGTTTTAAAAAATGTTGGGAAAGTGGTGTGTTTAGCTTGTCAAACCACATTTATCAACTGTGGCATTTTTAAAAAGTCAAAAAATTGTTGCAACTGTACTCCAGTGAAGTGGTGGCTTGGAAAGTGGAGTAACAGCTGAAGACACATCATTTGACAGGAAACACCACATTCTAGTTCATACAGTCTAGTTTTTTGTACAGAAGTGAGTAAGGCAACTGGTTACTGTCCGGTAGGAGAAATATAAAATATTCTTTATAGTAAAAGTTATGGCAGAAAAATAGAATTTTTACTTTGCAGCTTTTTCTTTTATGGTAAAAGTTACAATTTTCTGCAAAGTTATTGTTACTGAAAAAAGAAAA
This sequence comes from Rhinella marina, assembly GCA_900303285.1. NCBI lineage: Eukaryota > Metazoa > Chordata > Amphibia > Anura > Bufonidae > Rhinella > Rhinella marina. Next base: position 40,821 of record ONZH01015420.1, on the reverse strand, counting down.
CAACGAAGCAAAAAACATTACATTTTTCATAACATCCTTGAAATGAAAAATGAAATATCACAAAACAGTATTTGGTAACTCATACAACATAGTGGACATAGTATTTATGGCAGTTGGTAAATGGCGCAATTTTTTCCCCTTCATTTCAGTAATATATGCCTGTGAAGAAAATAGCTTTTTAATCCCAGCCCCTCCAACAGAGCAAATCTGTAATATAATGGTAACTCTTTTGTCTACCATATGGAAAGTCTGGTGTGAAGCGTCATAAAATTGAGTGATTTTGGCTGTTTTGTCGTGGAGTAGACATTTGAGCCATTTTTGTGCAAAACGCAATGATAGGCAAATTGCATTATCTAAGGGTCAGACAGATGCTTTATAGGTGGGGCTTCATTTTTATTCAGATTTATTATTTCACCTTTTTGACCAAGATAATGTGTCACCTCAAAAAGCTGCAAGTGTACTCCAGTCTCCTGACAGCATACAGACTGTCGGAAACCGCTATAAAAATGAAGCTAGATTTTAGACCGAATGAGCTATAGGCATTCCATGCAACAAGTGTAACAAACCGAATATGGCATTTTGTAAAAAAAAATAATAAATCAAAAGCAAACCATGACAGACACTCCACAAAATGAGAGCAAAAGGCCTCTACATAACTTTGGTGTGTAGTGCCGCCAGCTGTGCAACATGATTTAAACTACGCCAACTCCCTTGCTGTCGTAGTTTAAGGCGATTTTCCACGCCATAAACTGGCATAAATAAATGGTAAGTAAGACCGGCCGACCCTCTTTCCCGCCCATACTACAACCAGTTTTTCTGCCACCTCAGAAAAGTGGCGTGAGTGGGGAAAAAGGAGACATCTGTGCTAGGGATGAGCGAACTTTTGAAAAGTTTGCTTCGCTTTGGCGAACTTTCGTGAAGTTCGGATTCGTACGAACCGAACCTAAAACGAACCTTGCTATAACGGCTGAATAATTGCTGCTACAATAATGGGAGTCTGGTAGGGTATAGTTTCGTGTACTTGCAGTTGGTATTACAATGAAAAAAGTGGAAAAAATCCAAGTGACTTCAACAACGGCGACGCAAAATATACGCATATTTGAGAATCTACACTAATGCGTACGCTAATGCGAACATTCCCGCACAAATAATGAACATACAGTCTAGCGTTGTCAAAGGTACGCTACTTAACTGAATGGATATGTACGCATTAGCGTACTCATACACTGCATCTGCGAACATTCCTACTCAAGTAACGAACATACAGTCTAGCGTTGTCAAAGGTACGCTACTTAACTGAATATGTACGCATTAGCGTACGCATACACTGCGCCTGCGAACATTCCTACTCAAGTAACAAACATACAGTCTAGCGTTGTCAAAGGTACACTACTTAATAATGTACACTAATGCGTACGCTAATGCGTATGAATTCATAAAATGCGTGTACACATTAGTGAACATTCTCAAATATGCGTATATTTAGGGTATGGCATATGGCATATTCCATACCCTAAATATACGCATATTTGAGAATGTTCGCTAATGTGTACGCATTTTATGAATTCAAACGCATTAGCGTACGCATTAGCGTACATTCTCAAATATGCGTGTATTTTGCGTCGCCGTTATTTTAACCAGATTCATTACGAACTTTCTCAAAATTCGGTTCGGTGACGAACCGAACTTTTGGGAAAGTTCGTAACAAATCTGGTTCGTTACGGTTCGGTTCGCTCATCCCTAATCTGTGCCTTAAATATGCCAAAAGAGGGCATATATTTCTTAATAAATGCAATATAAATATAATATAAAATAAGTCATACCTCCTTGTCGGGCTAGGAGAAGATAGTTTCTATAAAGTCATGCACCAAATTTTGGCACATATTGGCGCAATTTATGCAAGTGGCCAGACCTGGAAACCCCTGCAATGAAACTGAATATTGAAGATATGTGCAAGTTTATTGTCCATTGGCAAATCAAGTCAGTCTTATCCAGCTTCATATAAAAGCCCATATTCCATGAAAGAAAGGCACCGTTCTTCTATAGGCCTGCATCGCATCGCTGCCGGCTCCATGGAGGTAAGTTAAGTGTTTATTTTTTTTTATGGGGGCATTTTATTGGCACATGGGGGCATTTTACTGGCACCTGGGGGCAATTTTACTGGCACAAGGGGGCATTTTTATTGGCACAAGGGGCACTGGGGGCATTTTACTGGCACAAGGGGGGCACTGGGGGCATTTTTATTGGCACATGGGAGCATTTTACTGGCACTGGGCATTTTTACTGACACATGGGGCACTGGGGCATTTTTACTGGCCACATGGGGGCACCTGGGGGCATTTTACTGGCACTGGGGGCATTTTACTGCACAAGGGGGCACTGGGGGCATTTTATTGGCACATGGGAGCATTTTACTGGCACTGGGGGCATTTTTACTGGCACAAGGGGGCACTGGGGGCATTTTTACTGGCACATACGTGGCATTTTACTGGCACATGGGGTATTGTGGGCATTTTACTGGCACTCGGGGGCATTTTACTGGCACTGGGGGCATTTTTATTGGCACATGGGAGCATTTTTACTGGCACTGGGCATTTTTACTGGCACATGGGGCACTGGGGCATTTTTACTGGCACATGGGGGCACTGGGGGCATTTTACTGGCACTGGGGGCATTTTACTGGCACAAGGGGGCACTGGGGGCATTTTTATTGGCACATTGGGAGCATTTTACTGGCACTGGGGGCATTTTTACTGGCACAAGGGGGCACTGGGGCATTTTTACTGGCACATAGTGGCATTTTACTGGCACATGGGGGTATTGTGGGCATTGTTACTGGCACATGCGGGCACTGGGGGCATTTTTACTGCACTGGGGGCATTTTTACTGGCACTGGGGGCATTATTACTGGCACATGGGGCACTGGGGGCATTTTACTGGCACTGGGGCATTTTACTGGCACTGGGGGCATTTTACTGGCACTGGGGGCATTTCTTACTGGCACATGGGGGCACTGAGGCATTTCTTACTGGCACATAATTTGGGGGGCATCTATGGGGGTGGGACACTTTTTACTGGCACATGATTTTGGGGGGAATCAATGGGGGAACTTCTGGCACATTATTGGGGGGCACTTCTTACTGGCACATTGGAAGCATTATTACTTCTGGGGCACAGTGGGGACATTAGTACTGTTGGGGGGACTATTACTAACAAGTGCACTCTGGCAGAGAATTATTAGTTGGGACTTTGGGGGCACTATTACTGTGGGGGGCACTATTACTGTGGGGGCACCCTGGCACAGTATCAGCGCAGTTATTTCTGGGGAGCGTTATGTTTACACTATTACAGGACACTATTTGCTGGGCGCAGTTATTTTAGGACACTGTGTAAACTAAGATTTTTTTTTGTCAAACTGCAGAGATGAGAAATGGCTGAAAAATGGCGTCTGGTCTGAAAGGAGAAGATGAGGAAAGAGAAGATCTATATTAGAGAAGACGTCACTGGATGTAAGAGGTATGTGCGCTATATTAGGTTACATTTCAATATAGAAAGCTATAAATACAGTGCAGAGATATATAGTGTGATATAGGACAGTATAGAGCTATAAATACATATATATATATATATATATATATATACACTGTCTTACTCTACCTACCTATATCACTCTATATATCTCTGCACTGTATTTATAGCTCAAGTGATCACAATGATGCAAAATTGACATGAACTCCTTTGAACTTTCACGTGCACTAAGCCTTGTGACTGCATCAGAGAAGACTTGTGCTATTCTCTTCTGAACAGTGAATGTTAGATTACATTCGGTATATAAGAAGTTATCGTAATTGTAAAGTTCTAATAACCTATTAGTCCGTTAATAACGTTATATCTGGTTGAAGTGTCCTTGTACAGATACTGGAAATTCATCACCTACTCATGTAATCTCAATTATTTATGGAAGCAGAGTTAGGCTGAAGGTACCCATACATATGAGATTAAAGTTGTTTGAACCTGCCAGTGGCACTAGCTACCTATCTTAGGCTGCTTTCACATCAGCGCTATTTCCGTTCTGATCCGCTATAGGAGCAGAGAACGAAAGTAATGGATGTGCCGAATTTGGCACAAAACTGAACAAAACGGAGCCTAACAGATCCCTTTGCCTATAATAGGATCTGTTAGGTTTCCATTCGGTAGAACATTTTTATTTAAAGGAGAATGCAGGACTTTTCTCTCTGTTATTTTTTAGATACTCTGTGATGGAATCCTGGAACGGAGCCTTCAAAGCACATGTAAATGTAGCCTTACAGTATGTGTATGCGGCAGTGCATGTGCACACGGGTGGTTGGTTGGTATAGGGGGGAACAATGGAACTCCAACTCCCACCTGGGTCAGGCCCATCAAATAGTGTTGAGCGAATTGAAGCATCCGACGTGAAATTTGTTCCGAAGTTTAGGAAAAATTTGATTCACCACGAATCCAAATTTCCTTGCGTTTTGTCGTAACACATCGTTTATTTTCTAAAATGGCGGCTGCACGTGTTACAAATTGAAAGTAAGAAACCTGGGAATGTAAGATCACCCATAATGCAGTGCAGCCAGCCAATCCACAGACAGCCATCCCCTGTGATGTCATAGCCCTATAACAGCCTCATCCACCATCTCCACCATTTCACTGTGAGCTGAGCTTAGGGAGAGACGTGATACGTGCTTATGCGCTAGGGACAGTCTTGCACAAAATAGTTTAAAAAAGAATATTAGATAGGTTGAGTGCAGAGATTGTGCAGGGAGATCGTGGGGAGACTTTTTGGAGACTGTAGTAAGGGCATAGGGAGACTGCATGTTGAGTATAATTGCCATGTGCATCTTGTTCTGCTGCAGCATTCATAGTTAACATATTATTTTATACATAGACTTACATAGACTATTTTATACATACTTACTAAAGCCTCAGTTTTAAAGGGTAGTATAATATATCACCATGTGCATCTTGATCAACTGCTGCTACATTCTTAGTTACTCTGGTATTTTACACATAGACTTACTACGTATGCGTCAGACACAGTATTAAAGGGTGGTTGCCCTTCAGTCACCAATAGCATCATATTCTCAATACTACCTCAAGGTAATTATTCAAGTAAAATTCCAGTTTGTTTAACTCCTGACTCTCTCCTTATTCGTCACTATTTCTCATTGCATCTTACGGTGCTGGCATCACTAACACCAGGGACCCTGCCTCCACGGCACCTTAAAAACCACACCACTAAGGGCACCTCAACCACCATCTGGCAAAAGTCCCTGTACGACAGAGTGTGCTCCGAAGGAACTGGTGCTGTCATTTCACTGCACGCCGGCCCAGGGAGCTCTACAGAACTGTTAGTAAACTACTACTTCACCCATCGGACCATCATAACTCAGATATTGCCCCTGCGGTCCAGTCACTGCACAACCATATCATGTCCCCCCTCACCCATAGAGACCCTGACAAATAATGTCAACCCTCTGCACTGCCCCTCTTACCTGTGAAACTTTCAGTTCCCCTGCCCGCAACAGAGCTCTGCCAAGTTGTGTCGCCTACCCAACAGAATCCTGACTGTGGACTGACTGACTGCAGTGACCGCAGTGATTCCACTAGACTATTGACAAACTGACTGCAGCATTTACATTAGGCCATGGTCTGACTGAACTCAGCATTTAGACTAGAGTATGGACTGACTGATCACAGCATTTACACTAGACCATGGTCTGACTGACCGCAGTGATTACACTGGACTATTGGCTAGCTGACTTTCAGCGTTTACCTTAGACTAAGGACTGAATGACTGTTGGGTTTACAGTAGACTATGGATCGACCTCAACATTTACACTAGAGTATAGACTGAATTATGTTTCTGCTAGACTATGGACAGGACAACAAGTTGGACAGAAAACAACTGTTGCAGGTGGATGAGCAGCTCACCCCCAAAATAACTGGGGGCTACCAGACATGTCTAAAACAACAGTTTAGATAACACTACTACATATAGGGTTCTGAAGCACACAGATGGTCACTGCATCTCTGCAAATAAAGTTGCACTGGCAGAAAAGGCTTCAATTATCTTGCAGTATAGGAACTGGACCTCCACTGAATGGCAAAGGGTATCAGAGCTTCACAGACAGTTCTTTACTCCTCGTGACTTGTTTTTGCTCTATGAGTTGTCGGCTGTGAGGCCTTATATAGACAGGAGTGTGTTTTTTCAAATCATGTCCAGTCAACTGAATTTACCACAGGTGGACTCTAATTGGCGTCCATTCACACGTCCGCAACTGTTTAGTAGTCCGCAAATTGACTCTTCCTAGCAGTCAATATCTTGTTAAGGTGAATTCCCAAAGTGTTATGTGTCAAGTGTAGACCCACTGTGTCACTTGAACAGATTTGCTTGGGTCTACTCCCATGGGCATTAATAACGTGCTCCCCCAGGCTTCACCATTTAACCCTTGTACAGGGACCTGGACTTTTTGCTGCAGGGGAACAACCAGGCTGCTACCTTTCGGAGTAGTCTCTGTAGAGGAAGACTGGCAGTTTCAGGCCACCACAATGCAGGAGCAGGGTTGTTGAATAAGTAGTGTGACAGCCATGCTCACCAGGGATGCCAGTGGGAACAGGCCAGCCCTGTAACACAGAGCACAACAGGCAATCCTGAAAGAGGTGAAAACAAACCCAAGGGTAAGAGCAAAAGACTTGCAGAAGAGTCTACAAACTGCAAAACGCCACTATTAAAATGAGATTACTTGAGAGGATGCATTACTGAGATAACGTGCTAGTTACGTGTCCCATGTCGCCCTGATCCCACAAGTCAGAAGCTGAAGGAGAACACAGGAAGCACTGGTGCCTTTGAGTAGCTAAGCCAAGTAATGAAGTTGGACAGCAAGTGGTGATGCTGAGGTGCAGAGGCAAACAGAGATAATGGAGGAGAGGGAAGAAGCCAGGTGGAGCATATGGAGGAAGAAGGGGGAAGGCCCCTCAAGACTTAGTCTGCAGGAAGGCATTTTATGAGGTAAAGAGTGCTGAGATAAAATGAAAGATCTTGAGATTTTATTTGCAACATCCTGTATTTCTGAGTTTTGGTTATGGTATGTTTTTGAGAAAAGTCTCTTTGGAAATGTCCTGTTTATGGTACTTTGGCAATAATTGTGTATGCATGGTGATATGCCTAGGGATAAAATGAACAGGTTCTCTGTTTGTAGAGCATACAAAAACAATAAAGCACCTTGAGCAAATAAATATGCAGATGTCTGAAAATATGGAGGGAAATGTGATGAGTACAGTGGCCTCTACAAATCCAATGGAGGAAAGTGATAGTTCTGAAAGAGATGAAGTATGCTCACATAATATCAAAATGTTTAAGACAGAATTGAATTTGGTGGTCGCTGAAATGTTGAAACAGTTAAATGAGAATGAGAATGAGCAATGTACATTAGCCCTGGAAGATAAAATGGAGGATGTTGTTGCAGCATTTGATATGATTAAAAATAAATCCAGGCTTATGAGGAGAGGTTGGATAGTCTTGAGGATAAAATGGCAGATCTTGAGAACAGATCTAAGAGAAGCAATATCCAAATAAGAGGCTTGCATGAAAGTGTTACTGATTTGAAAAATACATTCACCAACATACAGTACAGACCAAAAGTTTGGACACACCTTCTCATTCAAAGATTTTTCTGTATTTTCATGACTATGAAAATTGTAGATTCACACTGAAGGCATCAAAACTATGAATAAACACATGTGGAATTATAAACTTAACAAAAAAGTGTGAAACAACTGAAAATATGTCTCATATTCTAGGATCTTCAAAGTAGCCACCTTTTGCTTTGATTACTGCTTTGCACACTCTTGGCATTCTCTTGATGAGCTTCAAGAGGTAGTCACCTGAAATGGTTTTCACTTCACAGGTGTGCCCTGTTAGGTTTAATAAGTGGGATTTCTTGCCTTATAAATGGGGTTGGGACCATGAGTTGTGTTGGGCAGAAGTCCGGTGGATACACAGCTGATAGTCCTACTGAATAGACTGTTAGAATTTGTATTATGGCAAGAAAAAAGCAGCTAAGTAAAGAAAAACGAGTGGCCATCATTACTTTAAGAAATGAAGATCAGTCAGTCCGGAAAATAGGGAAAACTTTGAAAGTGTCCCCAAGTGCAGTCGCAAAAACCATCAAGCGCTACAAAGAAACTGGCTCACATGAGGACCACCCCAGGAAAGGAAGACCAAGAGTCACCTCTGCTGCGGAGGATAAGTTCATCCGAGTCACCAGCCTCAGAAATCGCAGGTTAACAGCAGCTCAGATTAGAGACCAGGTCAATGCCACACAGAGTTCTAGCAGCAGACACATCTCTACAACAACTGTTAAGAGGAGACTGTGTGCAGCAGGCCTTCATGGTAAAATAGCTGCTAGGAAACCACTGCTAAGGACAGGCAACAAGCAAAAGAGACTTGTTTGGGCTAAAGAACACAAGGAATGGACATTAGACCAGTGGAAATCTGTGCTTTGGTCTGATGATTCCAAATTTGAGATCTTTGGTTCCAACCACCGTGTCTTTGTGCGACACAGAAAAGATGAACGGATGGACTCTACATGCCTGGTTCCCACCGTGAAGCATGGAGGAAGAGGTGTGATGGCGTGGGGGTGCTTTGCTGGTGACACTGTTGGGGATTTATTCAAAATTGAAGGCATATTGAAGCAGCATGGCTAGCACAGCATCTTGCAGCGGCATGCTATTCCATCAGGTTTGCGTTTAGTTGGACCATCATTTATTTATCAACAGGACAATGACCCCAAACACACCTCCAGGCTGTGTAAGGGCTATTTGACCAAGAAGGAAAGTGATGGGGTGCTACGCCAGATGACCTGGCCTCCACAGTCACCAGACCTGAACCCAATTCGAGATGGTTAGGGGTGAGCTGGACCGCAGAGTGAAGGCAAAAGGGCCAACAAGTGCTAAGCATCTCTGGGAACTCCTTCAAGACTGTTGGAATACCATTTCAGGTGACTACCTCTTGAAGCTCATCAAGAGAATGCCAAGAGTGTGCAAAGCAGTAATCAAAGCAGAAGTTGGCTACTTTAAAGAACCTAGAATATAAGACATATTTTCAGTTTTTCACACTTTTTTGTTAAGTATATAATTCCACATGTGTTAATTCATAGTTTTTATGCCTTCAGTGTGAATCTACAATTTTCATAGTCATGAAAATACAGAAAACTCTTTGAATGAGAAGGTGTGTCCAAACTTTTGGTCTGTACTGTATGTTCATTGGTGTTACCCTCAAAGTGACCCTTATAATGCATAATGTTAAGAGCTAAGAATACAAATCAACTAAGGTACATGGTGACTAAACTTCATTACTCAGAAACTAGGGACCAACTAATGTTTGCAGCAAGGAGGACCTTTTTTCTAAAATGCAACTATTTTCAGATATTTCTTTTGGGACATTAGTCAGAAGATGAGCATTTAAATATTCACCTAGGGTCTTCAGAGAGAAGGCATTAAATATAGCTGGGGACTTATTTTATCCCTTGAAATTGAGTAAAGGGGACAAGAGATACTTGGTTTGCAAGAAGCGAAGGATGTCCTTATAAAAGGATCGAATAAAGTGGGATGATAATGTCCCAGAAATCAGAAGATCATGGACTCATGTTAGAAGGCCTATAAGTGTATGTGGCTTTAGCTTTGGTGGGGAGGGTTAAGGAAACACGGTGTCTAGATTGTAGTGGTCCTAGGAATTCTTTTTTGATGTGGGCGGAGAAGGACTGCTATGTATAAATTAACTCATAATGTTAGGGATTTCAGCTCACCTAAAAAAATGAAAATTAGTTTTGAATGTTATAAGAAATATTCGCCTGATATTAATAATTCCTGTAGGAAGCAATGTTCTCTCAAGAGTCATCTCCCAAATCTATGAATAGTATGTAATCTTTGGGTCTGTGCTTCAACATCTAGGAAACATGGGGGAGTAATGGTATTCTTTCCTAGGAAGATCCTGGATTCTTTTATGGATGGAACTTGCATGGGTCCAGGATCTGTTTGGTTAATATGTATACTCCTTGTCATAGATGCAGAGAAAGAAGTTAGGTGATCTTTTGAATGAATTTAGATTAGTAGATTTATGGAATAAATATAATAGGATCTCTAGAGGGTATACATATTTTTCTGTGCATAGAAGTTATTCTGGAAGTGATATGATCTGATTAGATTCCAGAGTAGTAACAGAGCTAGTTTATTTGTGCCTGTTAGATCATGATGCACACCTAACAATCTGAAGCCTGCAGGAGAAAGTGTGAAATCCTGGAGGTTAAGGCTCTGCTAAGAGATCTGGTGGTTAAGAATCACCTATAGGAAGATATTAATAAATGGGTTGGCCCATCTCAAAAATTGGTGGAATATTGCTAGTGTATGCCACCAATGTCAGATAAGTGCAGTCTCACCTATCTCTAGAACAGGGTCCCCAAAGTGAACAAAGGAGCACCACACAAGCACAACGACTTTCCAGTTTTATGGAGCTCTGACTTGGCTATTTTCAGAACTCCCATAGAGGTGAATGGAGAGGTGTCCATGCGTGTGCAGTGTACTCTCCTCTCATTTCTATATATGAAATAGGTAAGTAGGAGCAGCACAGCAATCCCTGTATCCAGGTTCCAAATGTCCATTCAAGGTAGAATCCTCAATCTTGGGATCAAGGGTGCACGCAGTAATCCAGGTCCTGGCTTGAAGGTCCTGTATATTCATACATGTAGAAATTCGCAGCACTCCAGACAGTTGCATCAAGGTTGGTGTTTATTTAGAAAGCACAATACAGCATGGCGATGTTTCGGCTTATTTGAGCCAAAACGTCGCCATGCTGTATTATGCTTTCTAAATGAACACCAACTTTGATGCAACTGTCTGGAGTGCTGCGGACTCCCGGAGGTGGGACCTACATATATCTGACACTGGTGGCATATCCTAGCAATATGCCACCAATGTGTGAGGTGGGCAAACCCTTTAAGTTAGATTTTAAAGTGAATATGATGAATAATATGGATTTGGAAATTATTTGGTTAGCACATAAGGCCTATATTAGGAGTATTTTGATGTTAGGTACTGCAAGGAAAAGGAACAATGAGGGGGAAAGAAAGGGTTTAGAAGGTAGATTAGAAATGTTGATAAAAGAGAATCAAATGTCTTTTTCAAATTTAAGGATATAAATTAAGGCTAAAATGTGTTAGTTAAAAATACTAGTCTCTGAAAAAGTACAAAAGTAATTAGGCGGACAAAAGAGAAGTATTATAAATACTGAAATAAAATAAGCCCTTTGTGGGGTTATTAAGAAAATTTTAATATAATAATGTGATACAGTATACACCTCAAGGATTTGTACTGTACATTAAATTCAGATAATATGTAAGGCATTTTATAGAGATTAGCAAAAACTTTAAAGTGATCCCAGAGGGGTAAAGGTTAATAAAATAAATGGCTTTCTGGATGGATTGGGTTTGTCTAGAATCTAAAACAAACAATTAGAAAGGTAGAATAAGGAAATAATGGGAGAAGAAATTTTGAATCATATTAAGAAACTAAAATGAGGAAACACCCCAGGCCCAGATGGGCTTTTGGCTCTTTATTTTAAGAAATGTAGGGGTTTATTATGTCCATACTTAGTTTAGCTTTATAACTATTCTATGAAGAATGGAGATCTTTGGGATCTTTAATTGGATGTTCCATCTAGAGAGGCTCCAGATAGTGTGAGAACAATTTTCATTTATTTTCTGTGATTAAAAATGAGAAAGTGCCTTTGGTAATTCTGGCATTAGATATGGAAAAGGCATTTCATTCAGTCAGTTGGCCCTTTTTATTTCTATTTTAGAAAAGGTTGGGGTGAGGTTTTTTTTATGCCTTAAAAGCTTTATACTCTCATCCAGCTGCTAAACTAAAGTTGCCTTCTAATAAGAGGGGGGAATTTGAGATTAGGAGAGGAACTAGGCAATGGTATCTGCTCTTGCTGTCTTTTTTTGCTTTGGCAGTAGAGCCAGAGATTAGAAGGATTGTGTTATGTAATCATATTTTAGGCATGGGGAGAAAGAGTATAAATTAAGCCTTTTTGTGGACGATATTTTGCTGACATAATCAAAACCTCTTACTTTGCTCCCTAATTTATTTAAAAGTGTGGAGGATTTTGGAATATTATCAGAGCTGTGTTTAAATGTCAGAAATAATGTATTTTATCACGTGGAAAATGCGGGATAAATACTAATTCATCTCAATAAATTAGAATATCACCAAAAGGTTAATTTATTTCTGTAAGTGAATTAAAAAAATGAATATAGATAATATAGATTCATTATACACAGAGTGAAATATTTAAATGTTTATTTTTTTTTAATGTTGATGATTTTGGCTTACAGCTAATGAATATCCAGAAAATGAGAATATTATATAAGACCAATTAAAAAAATGATTTTTAATACAGAAGTGTTGGCCTACTGAAAAGTATGTACAGTAAATGCACTCAGTACTTGGTTGGGGTTCCTTTTGCATGAATGACTGCATCAATGTGGTGTGGTATGGAGGCGATCAGCCTGTGACACTGCTGAGGTGTTATGGAAGCCCAGGTTGCTTTGATAGCAGCCTTTAGCTCATCTGCATTGTTGGGTCTGGTGTCTCTCATCTTCCCCTTGACAATATGATTCTATATAGGGTTTAGGTAAGGCAAGTTTGGTGGCCAATCAAGCACAGTGATACCATGGTTATTAAGCCAGGTATTGGTACTTTTGTCAGTGTGGGCTGGTGCCAAGACTTGCTGGAAAATGAAATCAGCATTTCCATAAAGCTTGTCAGCAGAGGGTCGCATGAAGTGCTCTAAAATTTCCTGGTAGATGGCTGTGCTGACTTTGGAATTGATATAGCACTGTGGACCAACACCAGCAGATGACATGGCTCCACAAATGATCACTGACTGTGGAAACTTCACATTGGACCTCAAGTAACTTGGACTGTGTACCTCTCCACTCTTCCTCCAAACTCTGGGATCTTGATTTCCACAAAAATGCAAAATTTACTTTAATCTGAAAACAGGACTTTGGACCACTCCGGCCACAGTCCACTTCTTAGGAATCTCTCCCAAATCCCTGAATAGTCTTTTCTTGACAATTCTTTCAAGGATTGTTGCTTGTGCACATTTTTCACCACAGTTTTTCCTTATACTAAACTTTCCATGAATATGCTTGGTTACAGCACTCTGTGATCAGTCAGCTTCATTAGCAGTGACCGTTTGTGGCTTACCCTCCTTGTGGAGGGTATCAATGACTGTCTTCAGGACTACTGTCAAGTTAGCAGTCTTCACCCTGTTTGTGTAGCCTACTGAACCAGACTGAGGCACCCGCAGCTAATGTCCGCGACTGACATTAATGCCGATAGTGGATATTTAACCTCTCAGATGCTGTGGTCAAACCTGACCATGGCATCTGAGTGTGCTTGCGGGTATGCTCTGGCTCCCCCATGTGGCAATGCAGGAGCCGGAGCCTGTATGTGGCAGCCCCTGTCATTCAGAATGACAGGAGGCTGCTACATAGTAGTTTCTTTGGAGCCCCTGCCTGTTGCAGGGCACAATAGAAGCATTGTAAATTTCCCATAGACTCCAATACTATTAACGCTAGATATTTCTTTATCAAAATGGGAAGTTCCGGTTGGTGAGTTTTCAAAGCTATTAAAGCTTTTTGGTTTTGTTAAAGGAATCTGTGAAACATAGCTTGAGAAGTTATACAGTATGTATTGGACACTATAAGTAGGGACATGATTGCGGGTTTTTATTCTGACATTTATTTATTCGCAGAACAATAAACTGGAGAATATGTTGAAATGAGAACAAGATTTAGGGTGTGATTGGACAAGGGAAAAATAGAATGAAATAAGGGAGAATTTGAGAAGGGGCTGTAAAGAAATGTCAAAGGTTGAAACATCTTTTAAATTGTTTCATAGAGCTTGTTTAACTTAAGGTAGAATTTCTAAGATTTATAATACTGAAGGAACATTAACCCCTTCAGTACCAAGCCACTTTTCACCTTAAATTCCAGCCATTTTGAGATTGTTTTCTCGTGCTACATCATACTTCATGTTAGTGGTAAATTTGAGTCAATATGTTTGACTCTTACTTATTAAAAAATCCAAAATTTATAGAAAAATTGACAATTTTGAAATTTCCCCAATTTTTTAAAGATTTTATAAATTTAAAAAAGAAAATCAAGAAAACTTCCAAAACACACTTCTTAAAGAACCAGTTCAGTTATGAAGTGACTTTGAGGGGCTTACATAATTAAAACCACCCATAAATTACCTAATTTTAGAAACTACACCCCAAAAGTTTTTTAAAACTGATTTTGCAAAATGTGTGTGTTCCACAAGAATTAATGGAGTTGAAATTTCAAAATTTTAGTTTGTTTTTTGCAGATTTTCCAATTTAAGGCATAACAACAAATTAACCTCAATATTTATAACCTTGGGTTCTAAATTACATTTCCTGGATTAGGTGTCCATATATGCCTGGCTATTTTAATAAGATACACCTCCTGACGAAGCCAGTCTGTGAATCGCGCATCGAGGTAGGCATCTTTCCTGGTGATGCGATACTACATTTTTTGGATGTCTCAGGGTATGTGCCCATATTATTAATCTTTATTTTGGATCTTCCAGGAGTTTATTATTGACATTTATTATGTAAGCAGAGCATATTATTAGATATCTTTGTACATTGCCATTAGCTCACATTGATTATTGATTATTTCAAGTAATTATTGATGTGACTCCATGCAGGGGAACCATTCAGCGCTCCCATGGAAAGCCACCTAAAATGATGTGGTCACAAATGACAGTGGTATCTATGGGGTTAAATATCTTCCTTATAACAGACATTAGCCTCTAGTGTATGCTGTGTGAAACAACAGAAACCTGGTGGCTATGGTGCCTGCTCTTCTCAGGAGTGGGTGCTACCTTTAAAGACCCGATTGCCATTGTTCATGTATGGCAGCACTTAAGAAAGGGTTAAAAAGGCCATAGTGTTTATTCACCCACCACATCCTCCTCAAAAGGTTGATTATCAGGGGTGTTGGAAGTTAGCCCAATCCGATATCAATGGTCAGGATATTTTATTTTTTTTTTTTTTTAATTTTCAAAAACCTTTATTTGACAAAAAAAACAACATTAGACATTGTACAAGAATGTACATTTCAAAAACACATCCTGCTTTTAGAACAGAAAAAGAGACATTCTTGCATGACAAATTGGTACATGTCAGTTACATATCAGTACATCAGCATGAGACAAGAGACAATCTTAGGCTCCAAAACATATCCTCACCGAGATCACAAGCCCAACCTCATTTGTTTATTGAACCCAATTGTAGCTTTCCAAGTGTGCCTTTCAGTTGTTCAGTCAGATACCACTGTGTAAGAGTGAAGGGTCTCATTACAGTTTCTATTTCTGAAGTGGAAAGTATTTGTACAATAAACTTGCGCCATTTTTTAAAAAACGTTGTCACGGTGCCTTCTTTACGGCGCTCTGCCTCTCTGCGTTCCAAAGCTAATAGATCTTTTAGGCCGTGTATGACCCTTTCTCTAGTAGGAATGTTAGGTTGTAGCCAGTTTTGCAAAAGGCATTTCTTTGTCACTAAACATATGGTATGGAAGAAAATTCTTCCCAGTAGTGGAAAAGGTAAGTCATGGGTTTTAATGGAATTTTGAGATTCCATATCTCCGCTATAAGTTGGGATACCCGATTCCACAGATGGAGGGATTGTGGGCATTTCCAAAGGCCATGAAACAAATCAGTGTTTGGTGCTGAACATTTTGGGCAACTAGTCAATCTGTTGGGCCTACAAGCTGTAGGTAGCAAATTAAAAGCATATATGGCATTATGCATTATTCTAAAGTGTGTATCTCTCCAGGTCTCATTTAACACCATTCTTCTCAAAGCTCCCCATCCTCTCAGAATTTTGTCCCCTGCTTCATTGTCCTCCAGAATCTGAGCCCAAACCCTAAAGAACAGTGGGGGTAAACCATCTCCCAAAGTCTCCCTCACCTGAAAATAGAGCCAAGAGATTGATTGATGTCCTGAACCTCGAAATAGGATTTTATCAAACTAGTTTTGTGTTGTTTCTTTTGAGAGATTCTGCAGTCTGTCAGACAAAAATTTCTTAAAGGGTTCCTCCGGGAATTAAGAAAATTGAAATACTTAAATATTACTTTATTATAAATATATTCTCAAATACCTGTCATTATTTATAATTGCTCTTTTGTCTAGGGAGCAATCATCAGGGGAAACAAAATGGCCGCTGTCCCATCAGTTCACGCAAAACCTGTCCTGATCACACATAAGGACAAGTTACTTTACAACACTGAGGTAAAGAGCTGCCCCATCCTCCTCTTCCTCCTCCTCTCCTACTTCTCAGGAATTATGATCCTGAATACAGATGATAAGAACTTTAGCTGAATCTGTGCGGAATTTAGTTTATGAAGAGACATGAAGTACAGAGAGGACAGACAGGCAGGACAGACTGTGGTAATGTGTTGTGGTAATGGAGACTGTAAACAAGTACTGCTGCTCATTAGCCACACCTCACCTTCCTCTCTCGTCTCCTCATCTTCTCCATTCCCACAGAGATTCACCTGTATTCAGGATCATGATTCCTGACAAGCAGAGCAGAGAGGAGGACAAGGCAGCTCCATGGCTCATTGTGGTGAAGGAACTTGTCCTGCTGTGTCATTAGGACAGGTTTTGTGTCTACTAATAGTACGGCGGCCATTTTATTTCTCCTAATGATCGCTCCTTAGACAAAACAAGCCATTCAAAGTAATGAAATGTATATGTGAATATATTTAGAATAAAGTAATATTGAAGTATTTTCATTTTTTTTAATTCCTGGAGAACCCCTTTAACCTGAGCAAATTGAATGCACTGAGAGGATGTAGGTTATATTTGTCCCTAAGCTCCTGATATGTCAACCACCTCCGCTCTGTGTTATGCATCATATGTTGGGCTGTGAGTATCCCTTTTGTTCACAATTCACTAAAGAGAACATTCCGCCTCCCTTGCTCAAATTCTGGGTGTCCCCATAAAGGTAAATATTTTGAGACCCTCTAACATAGTTTAAATTATTTTCTGAGAGTTTTCCATGTTGCCCATGTATGCCTGAAAATAACTGATTTTCTCAAATGTAAAGGTAGATCACTTAGCCGTGTGTGTAACAGAGTGCAGGGATCCCAAAGGGAGCAGAGGTTCCTCTCCAAAGTGTAATCCGAATAATAATTTGTATGTCGTACCCAATCTATGATATGTCAAAAGATGTAAGATAGATTATACATTCGTATATTTGGCAAATTCATGCCCCCTTTGGTTTTAAGAGCCATAAGTTTTTTAATTCCTATTCTTGGGCACCTTTCTTGCCAGAGGAAGTCTGATAATTCTCCATGTAGCTTGGATAAATCCGCATGTTTGATTAGCAGGGTAAAAGTTTGCATAGGATATAATAATCTAGAGAAGCTCATCATTTTGAACATAGGAATTCTACTCAGCAGTGACAAAGGTAAATTATGCCACTTTCTTGATATCTTATGGAACAAAGGGGTATAGTTAAGGCTGTACAGAGTGTCCGCCGTGGCACCTATCTTTATCACTAGGTAAGTAATATGGTGTCTCGCTATAGGTATACCACAGAGGGACGACTGGGCAGATCCAACCCCACCTTGTCTCAAATATAGTAGTGTACATTTGGATATATTTATTTTGAAGCCTGAGAACCTCCCAAAGTGTGATATTTGGTCTAATACTCCGCGTAGCTCCTCCTAAGGTTTATTCATAAACAAATGAACATCGTCCGCAAAAAAGGCTACTTTTAATGCTGACTTTCCTACCCTAATTCCCTCATATTCCCCATGAGGAAGAATCTTACCATGGGTTCTATTGCCAAATTAAATAAAAGGGGGGACAGGGGACATCCCTATCCAGTGCCCCTATGCAGAGCAAAAGGGCCAGATAGAAAGCCTGGAATGCCTATTCTGGCTTGGGGGTTGGTATACATGTTTTGTAAGTAGGTAGGTAAGTAGGGAAAGAGCCTTTCATTCCTATTTTGTCTAGCACCTGCCCCAGCCACTCCCAATGTATGTTGTCAAAGGGTTTTTCAGCATCTAAAGTGACTAGGGCAGGTGCCGACATATCCCCTCCATCCTTTGCTACCGCATGTAAAGCGGCCAAAACTCTGCGGATATTGGTGACCGCTGATCTCCCCTTCACAAAACCAACTTGAGCATTGCTGATCAGACTAGGCAGAATGCCAGCCAACCTGTTCACTAAGAGTTTTGAGAAAATCTTTAAATCCTGATTTATAAGGGAGATCGGACGGTAAGATACAGGGTCTTCAAGAGGTTTGCCTTCATTGGGGAGCAATGTAATATGAGCCATGTTCATTTGCGCTGACATTGGGTTTCCTTGTAAAATCTTATTTTCCACGCACAAGAGAATAAGGAAGATCTGTATCCCTAGCAGCTTATAAAATTCCCCTGAATAGCCGTCGGGTCCTGGAGCCTTATTCCCTGGTAACTGAGAAATGGTACGCTGAATCTCATCGGCTGTGATAGGGGCATTCAATAGGCCAAGTTGTTCTTCTGTCAGCGTTGGGAGTCTCACGTCATTTAGGAACACAGAGTCTCCCCCACCTATTACCTCCGGTGGGCTATATAAAGTCGAGTAATAATTTCTAAAAATCTCGAGGATTTCTAAGGGGTTTGATGTCCACGAACCATCTGTTCTGCGCAGATTAATAAAATTTTCCCTTGGGCGTCTACCTTTGGCTAAATTTGCCATCATTCTACCTGTCTTATTCCCAAACTTGTGAAATTCCAATTTACATTGAGATTTATAAAAACCTTCCCTCCTATCTGCCCAGGTGTCAAACTGTCTACGTGCCTCAATCCATTCCTGTTTATTTTGGGGGGTTGGATTTAACATGAACGCGCTATATGGTTTCTGGACTGTTTTGCTGGTGTCTACGTATTGGGTTTTCGTAGCTTTTTTAAGGCCCATTACATGTTGGATTAGGCGACCCCGTAATACCACCTTACCTGCCTCCCAGAAAAGAACAGGGTCGGTAACATGTTCTTGGTTTAAAGTACTTTATTCCAACCACCAACCTTGTAGCAAGTTAGCAAAGGATTCATCTCTGGCTAGAAAAGATGGGAAATGCCATATGTACTCTGCCCCCCTTGGGATCGTGTCTGCCAAAGTCAAAATCACCGGAGAGTGGTCCGAGAACACCAAATCCCCAATGGAAATCTCCTGCACCCTGGTCATGACTAGAGGATCAGCAAACCAGTAATCAATTCTCGACCAAGAGTTTTGCGCATGTGAAAAATGTGTACTGTATACTCCCTATCGTTGCATGGTTCTCCAGATGTCCAACAAAGAAGTATCCTCTAACAGAGGGGTTAAACTACCTTTTGTTATTACTCTGGGGGTATGACTACCAATATCGTGTTTACGATCCTCATCCGGTACTACCACTGCATTAAAGTCTCCCCCTAAAATTTTTTCTCTAACTGGATCTTGTAAATATCAGTCTCTTAGAGATTCAAAAAAAGGCCTCCGAGTTACGTTAGGGGCATAAACGTTGTATAGATTGAACTCTCCATTTGGGTCAGTAAACGTTAATACTAATAATCTACCCTCATCATCCGTTGTTTGGACTCGTATTTTATGTTTGACATTTTTATCTACTAGTGTAAGGACCCCTGCCTTCTCCTGGACTGCTGAAGAACCATACACCTCTCCCACCCACAACTTAGCCATTCTTTGAAAATCAGGTTCGGCGAGGTGCGTTTCCTGCAAAAGGGCAATGTCCGCTCCAAGGCGTTTAAGATGACGCAGCACCATCAAGCTCTTATGTGGGGAACGCAAGCCCTTAACATTCCATGTAATGATTTTAACCATTTGGGAGTTTAAAACGATCCTTATCTCCTGACAGACATTGTACCATAGACATGAAAAAAACTAGCATGATTATAGAAAAACTAAAGCAATATTTAACCAGTTACAAAAGATGTCTCATTATGAGATCTCACTTATGAAAAAATAACAGTCAATAAACGACTTCCTTTTTTCTGGTACCCTTCACCTCTCCGCGTCCTTATTCGCTAGCTAGATATAGAGGGGGAGGGAAAGAAAAACCTAGCAGAGTGAAACAAGAACTTGCATGTCCCAACAATGGTAAAGAAAACTTAACTAGCTGCAGTGGTCTTCAGAATTCAGCATCTGTGTTTCCTTTGTTCCTTGGCCGCTGGTGTAGCTCGCTCCATCACTTGTCTTAACATTCCCGAGATGAACTCGGCGAGGTCTGCTGCGCGTGGCGGGAAATAGAGCTTCCCAGACTGTACATGTTGTTGTCGCGGTCTGCTTGGTAAGGGCCTTGCGCGAAATAAAAGCCTTAGCCTCCGAAGCGGATTCAAAAGTCTTATAGGATCCATTTGCACATCGAACCCGCAGTGTCGCTGGGTATATTAGTTGAAATCTAATGTTACGCTGGTGTAGCGAGGTGCTGACCCCACTGAAGGCTCTTCTTTTCTTGGTCACCTCTGCAGAGTAGTCGTTGAAAAGCATGACCTTATAGCCCTGAAAAGTCAGTGGCTCCTTGCGTGCCCTGTACGCTCTTATAATATCTTCTTTGTCAGTGAAATCTAGATATTTCATTATGACTTGCCTTGCTCTTAAAGGCCTCATCTGGGCATTTTCTTGTCCATCTGCAGCATTCAAGTTTGGCCCCAGCCTGTGTGCTCTCTCCACTTTCCTTGGCACCGACAGTCCAAGGGCTTTAGAAGGTCGAATTCACATAAATGTCTCAACTCAGACCCTGGAACCTCCTCTGGAAGCCCCACCAAATGCAGGTTACTGTGACGAGACCGGTTCTCCAGATCGTCCACTTTATCTTTAAGTTCTCCTACCATTCGTTGTAGCAACGATATCTTTGTATTGGCGCCTCCTAAATCTTCCTCCATCCACAAAGTGCGTTGGCGTGTCGTCAGGCGTGTCACTATGTTGTTCAGGCGCCATCTTGGACACGTTGTTGGTTTGATCTAAACTCAGATCTTCTCCGTCTCCCGGCTTCTTCCCACTCCGTAGTAAGTACCTCTCCATATACTTGAGAGGGATTGTGGGTTGTTCCACACCCAGTATGGGATAAATAAGCCCGAGGGCAGTTGTCAGAGGGTGTTGCAGCTGAGACAGGCAGCGGAGCTCTTCTTACCGCGTCACTCCATACTAGCGCCGGAACCAGAAGTCTCGATCATTGATATTTTAAGGGAATTTGTCAGCTCCCAAACTACAATAAGCATCGTGTAATGTCAAGATTGTTGAGTCTGATTTGTATACAGTATGTATGATTGCTGGCATTCTGTAACTGTGCTCTCACACATTGATGAGAATGTGGAGGATATCAACATGAAAATGATCAATAGCCCCTTTAAACACTTATTTTGAAGTTTCCTATACTCTGTTCATTGCCTTGCTGTTACATTCTTCTAATTGTTTGTTACATTCTTCCAAGTAAAGTCAATTTTTCACCTATCCACCTGCACCTTACAACAGGGGAGATAAATAATGCATTCTCTAAGGTTTTGATCACTGTCTTGGGAGAAAACTTGACACTTCATTATAATGAGAAACTAGATATTTGACAGCTGGATTTAGCAGGATATATGGAATACTATTCGATGTAATACTGTCCTAACAAGGTAAGCTGGATGTTACATGATGACCTGTTATCACTATAGATCTGAAACAAGGACGGGCCTTAGCTGTTTCAACAGATTAAACAGATTGCTCTGAAGAATGCCAGCACCTAGAGCCTGTCATGCATCACCTAATAAATTAGATTTATAGCCAGCCATCTTTGATTTGTGCGTGAAATGAAAGCAATGCGATTGCATGCACTGCTCAGAGATGAAGCACTTTCACAGATGAATTAAACATTTACAACAGACTATAAATTATGTACAGTATATCTAATGGATAAAATACATCTATACTGTTCAATTCTATTCTCACCTTTATTTTTATTTATTTTATTTTTTTATATCCAACATAAAACATGTTGGAAAAAATATGTCCAGTCCAAATAGAAAATATAAAGGCTTTATTTCCACATAAAATCCAACAGGTATAAGGTGCACTGAAGCTTACACATTTAAATCCTCAAAGGGGGCATAAAAAATACATTTTAAATAGATTTTAAAATACATGCTAGCCCATCATATGCAGGGGAAAAGACCAGGTGCAAGTTGTGTTAATTGTATGTATATATCACCTGTTACATCATTTAAAAACAACAAAGTAGCACAATGACACAAACACTATGTAATAGATGCAAAAATGCAAAAAAAAACCTAAAACATTGCATCAAATCTTGCTTTTGGGTTAACGCGTTCCGAACATGTGTGCTTACAGTGAAAAGCCAAAATGCTTCTCTATTCAGAAAGTTTCTATACTTTCTTCCTCTCAAAGGACAATCCATTCTTTCAAGGCTGATCCCAGTGAACAAAGAAGTACAGAGGTAGCAGAGTTAACACTCAAACTCTTAACTCAAATTTCTTAACTCATTGTAATATCCCGAAACAAAAGCCATTGAAAAGTAGTTGAAGGTGTCGGCTTAACACAACTAGTAAAGCATGTGTGTTAACTCTAAATGTAACCGTGATGTACCTTGGCAAAATGTAAGGACACAGTGCAAACACTTTTAGCCTAGATCCAATCAGATAGATGATGTCTAATACTGATTTTTAGATTGCTCATTGGGCAGCCTATATATTGGAGGTGGCTCTAAAGGTTCCTTTACACAGGGCGACGATCTAACAGATTGTCAAGAAGGAGGTGTTCCTTCCCGACAATCTGCTGATCGCTAGCCAAGGAGACCAGTGCATTTTAGTGATCTCCTCCATAGTATGGGAAGGAGTGATTGATAATACCATCACTCTTCCCCCTACTGTCTCCTTATTTCCAGGCAGCAGATCATGTTTACACAGCACCATCTGCCACTGGGAAACAATCTTTAATGCTGCACAAAAGATATAATTATCTGATGAACTAACGTTTTGATTGTGGATTTCATAGACGTCAATGGGGAAGCAGAAAAACCTCAACTCTTCAAAAAAGTTTGTAAAAACTACTCTAAAATGTGACCCTTTTCAGCTACTGATCTGCTACTGATTTTTTTGCTGCAGATTTTGCCATGTGATCATATCGACTGGTGCTTGACAAATGATTTGACAGGGAGCAAAACTCTGTTATTATCTTGACCCCTCAGATTGTAAACTTTGTGTGGCTACCTGTTATAGCAGTCAATAGGGAAACATGGACAGTGAGTCCTAACTGGAGCCCTGCTCACTTTCCCTGCCTACTTGCAGTGAAACCCTGGGCGGCAAGTCCGAAATTGGTCGACGTTCCCTACCCTACTAAGGTGCAGAGTCCTACAGGAATGAGTCGGAACCAGGAGGACGATACAGTACAAAATTGAGAAACAGAGGGTAGTCAAATAGCCAAGCCAAGATCAGAACCAGATGGGAGACACAATACCAAAAACATGAGGCAGAAAGTGGTCAAAAGCAAGCCGAGGTCAATAATATGAGCACAGACAGTTGGACCTGGGAGCACAGCTAGGAATTCACAGACTGGCACTGGTGTAAGGCCAGGAAGGGCTTTAAATAGAGCACCAAGTCCCAGGATCAGATAAGTCATGACTCAGCTCTCCATTAGTCATAACTCACCCTGCTGCTAGTCTCCTGCTGTGGGGAGAAAGAGCATTGCATCCTGTTGCTACATATACTGGAAAATGAAAAAAGGACACCTAGAAAACTTAATGCAATTGAGCTGAGATTGAGCAGTATAAACTGCTAGTTAGGGATGAGCGAACTTTTGAAAAGTTCGGTTCGGTTCGCTTCGGCGAACTTTCTTGAAGTTCGGATTCGTACGAACCGAACCTAAAACGAACCTTATACGAACGAATATACGCATATTTGAGAATCTACACTAATACGTACGCTAATGCGAACATTCCCGCACAAATAACGAACATACAGTCTAGCGTTGTCAAAGGTACGCTACTTAACTGAATATGTACGCATTTCATGTGCCGTTTTTATTTTAACCAGATTCGTCTTAAAAGTTCTTAAACGAATCTGGTTCGTTACGGTTCTGTTCGCTCGTCCGAACGAACGTTCGGACGAACGAAAATAATAAGTTATTATTTTCGTTCGTCCGAACGTTCGTTCGGACGAGCGAACAGAACCGTAACGAACCAGATTATTACCCATCTCGGCCATTCTCCTCCCAAAAGGGTGGTTTGACACGAGGGTCACACCAGGATACAAGGGATTGTAGGAGTAATAAATAATCCCTTGTATCCTGGTCTATTCTGTGGAAAAAGTAAACTTTATTTACGAACCTGATTCATACGAACTTGACGAAAGTTCGGTTCGGGGACGAACCGAACGTTCGGTAAAGTTCGTAACGAATCTGGTTCGTTACGGTTCGGTTCGCTCATCCCTACTGCTAGTGGTGCTTGGTCAATGATCACACAACCAAGATGGTGCACCCTTTATTTTAGGTTCTGCAGCAGGGTATAAGTTGAGACAGGGTCACATTAATACTGGGTGGCATCTCTCCGTGTTTCAGGCTCTCAGGCATAGTAACTAGATATGAGCGAAGCTCGCAAAAATTCGATTTGGCTGCTTCACCGAATTTTACAAAAAAGCAAGTGCAATGACAGGGAACGGTGAATCTCTCAGATGCTGCATTTATTGCTGATCTCAGCATCTGAGATGAATATAAAGGCGTTTCAGGGGTGATCAACAAAAAAAGTGAAATACTTACCTCATCCATTTGAGCGTGAAGAGTCCGCTGTGGCCATCTTGCTTGAAGATCCAGTGCAAAATCTCACGTGGCACATGATGACATCATCACATCGGCTGGTGTTGTGATGTCATACGTCATTGTGCACGAGATTTTACATGGGATCTTCAAGCAGGATGACTGCGGCGGCCTCTTCACACTCAAATGGATGGTAAGTATGATTTTTTTTTTTTTTTTTAGCACAATTTCAGGGAAAATCGATTAGTTACCACGAAGAACGAGGAAATTAAGCTTTGTGGCAAATTGAATTTTTCCTGAATTTCGGATTGAAGTCCACTTTGAGAAATTTGATTCGCTTAACACTAATGGCAACTGATGCTGGATAATGTAATTCCAAGCGCTTTTAACTTGGAGCCTTTGTTCATCAAGGTGGTTGTTGAATGCTGTGCATGGGAGATCCATCACTCCACCCAGTCCCAGACATTAATGAAGGAAGAGATCTGGTGATGGAGCTGGCCAGGGAGCTGCAGGATACCCTGAAGAGGATGTTGTGTAATGCTGGCAGTGTGTGGACAGGTGTTGTCTTGTTGGAATATCACATCTCTTAATTGAGTCAAAAATGGCAGTAGGACTAGTTCTTGGAGGCCCTGGGCATACTGAAGGCTGGTCAATGTTCCTGTCATGAATACCAGATGGGAATGGCCATGGGAGCTTATGGCGCCCCAATATCATGAGACCAGGTGTTGGTCCTGTGTGTCTCCACACTATGCAAGATGACAGTAGGCTCTCTCCACCTCTCCTGCAAACTCTGATGAGTCCATTAGTACCAAGGCAGAACATGCTTTCAACACTGAACCAGGGGCGTAGCAATAGGGGAAGCAGGGGAAGCAGCTGCTTTGGGGCCCAGACCCACAAGGGGCCCCCTCACTGAACATTATTGTTTGTCATTGATGGCCGCATGACGTCAACGGGACAGCATGAAGGAGTCTAAAGCCATAGTCTGGAAGAGGCCTTTGGCCCTCACTGCAGATGG
Source organism: Rhinella marina (assembly GCA_900303285.1). Classification (NCBI taxonomy): domain Eukaryota; kingdom Metazoa; phylum Chordata; class Amphibia; order Anura; family Bufonidae; genus Rhinella; species Rhinella marina. The sequence continues at coordinate 14,891 of ONZH01015420.1, read as the reverse complement.
CAATGTGCAACAGGCTCAGGTATTCGATTCTTTTTTTCTTGGGCACTGTAGGGGGTATTATTCACTAGGGACATGTTAATACTGGAGGGCATTATATACATATTGTGAGTAGAGATGAGCGAATCGAATCTGACGAAGTTGAATTCGATCTGAATATTCAGGAATTATTAGTTTCACATCGATTTAGAATTTCCTGACGATCCGTGGTGACGAATCATTTTATTTTTTTTTCACTAAAATGGCGGCTGCACGTGTTTGGACATGGAGAAAGGAACATGAGGGAGGGATCACCCACAATGCCATGCATGCAGCCAATCAGCGGCCAGCCAGCCAGCCCTGTGATGTCATAGCCCTATAAATACTGTCAGCCATTTTAGATTCTCTCATTCTACAGTCAACTCAGTGAGGGAGCAGGGAGATACGTTTGCAGGCGCTAAGGAAAGTGTCATAAAACATCATCAAAAGTACAAATTGCTGAATAAAAGTGTAGGGAAATGATAGGGAGGGAAATATTGAAGCAGAACAGAGTTCAATAGGGGTGTTTAGAGACAGTACAGTGAATTTAGTGCAGGGAGAGACATTTGCAGGCGCTAGGGCAAGTGTTACAAAACCTCATCAAAAGTACAAATTGCTGAATAGAAGTGTAGGGAAAGGATAGGGAGTGATGTATTGAAGCAGAACAGGCTTGGGGTGTTTAGAGACAGTGTGAGATCTGGAAAAAGTGCAACCACAGGGTAATAGGAAAATGGTATTACACCTTGGTTTCAGTGACTGGGATTCAAAATTGCCATGCTACAGCTGCTCATGTCAGGTTTGCCTCTGTAATTCTGGTTATTGGGGTTTTGTTAACCCTTGTGCGCTGTAGTTACATTTAGTACAGCACTTTTTTTTGGTTTTAGTGTTAGGGCTTATTAGCTGTGGTGAAGTGGGACAATGGCAGCCCTTTGTAGCGTGTTTTATTGTTAAAAAAAAAGTTATAGTAGGCGTACAGCGCCAAAGTTCTATATAGTAAAGTGTTGTAGCAACTATTAGTGTTGCAAAAAAACATATTATTCGCTCAGTGCTGAAGTGGGACAATTACAGCCCGTTGTAGCGTGTATTATTCTCAAGAAAAAGAGTTTTAGTAGGCATACAGCGCCAAAGTTCTATATAGTAAAGTGTTGTAGCAGCTATTAGTGTTGACAAAAAAACGTATTATTTGCTCGGTGTTGAAGTGGGACAATTACAGCCCTTTGTAGCTTGTTTTAATTTTCTTTTTATTTATTTGATCTAACAGCATGTCAGACAGACCCTGCACAGGGGAGTGGCAGAGGCCTAAATCTTTCTGGCGCAGGCACAGGTCGCAGCAGAGTAAGAGGGCGTGGCAGCAGGGGTGACTTTGAGAGGCCTAAGTTCCCGGTGTTATCTAGAGGTCGTGTCTTGAACAGAAACCCAGCGGTTCTTGGATGGTTGACTCGGTGGCCGCAATTGGCCGAGTTTGCTCTGGAAAAGCTGTCCTGCCCGGCCAGTAGTGTGGAATCAGAGCGGGTGTTTAGTGCGGCGGGGGCCATAGTTACACTAAGGAGAACTCGTCTGTCCACCCAAAATGCGGAGAGACTGACCTTTGTCAAGATGAATCAGGCGTGGATCAGCCAGGATTTCCAACCACCAACACCTGATGCGTCAGATTAGATAATTCATACTGTTTTTTGACTGTTTCTTCTGGCTACCTGCCTCACCAAATATTCTGATGCTGCCACCCGCCTGATGCCACACATCTGATGCCAAGTGCTCCTTCTTACACCCACCATCGTCAGCGGGCAGTGTTATTGCCACCCACCTCCCCACACTGTCGTCGTGCCACTCTATAGTCTGCTGATGCTGCTACTGCCTCCATAATGTCATCGTACCATTCTGTAGTCTGCCTATGCTGCTGCTGCTGCTACTACTACTACTGCCTCCATAATGTCATTGTACCATTCTGTTGCCTCGAAATTTTACTGACTGACATGTGATATTTGCTCACTGGGCCTGAGAGTGCGAAATTATACTTACTGATATTTGATATTTGCTCAGTGGGTCTGTGACTGCGAAATTTTACTTACTGACATCTGATATTTGCTCAGTGGGCCTGTGACTGCGAAATTATACTTACTGACATGTGATATTTGCTCACTGGGTCTGTGACTGCAAAATTATCCTTATTGATATTTAATATTTGCTCATTGGGCCTGTGACTGTGAAATTATACTTAATGATATTTGATACTTGCTCACTGGGTCTGTGACTGCGAAATTTTACTTACTGACATCTGATATTTACTCAGTGGGCCTGTGACTGCGTAATTATACTTACTGATATTTGATATTTGCTCACTGGGTCTGTGACTGCGAAATTTTACTTACTGACATCTGATATTTGCTCAGTGAGCCTGTGACTGCGAAATTTTACTTACTGACATCTGGTATTTGCTCAGTGGGCCTGTGACTGTGAAATCTTACCTACTGACATCTGGTATTTGCTCAGTGGGCCTGTGACTGCGAAATTTTACTTACTGACATCTGGTATTTGCTCAGTGGGCCTGTGACTGTGAAATCTTACCTACTGACATCTGGTATTTGCTCAGTGGGCCTGTGACTGCGAAATTTTACTTACTGACATCTGATATTTGCTCAGTGGGCCTGTGACTGTGAAATTATACTGAATGATATTTAATATTTGCTCACTGGGTCTGTGACTGCGAAATTTTACTTACTGACGTGATATTTGCTCACTGGGCCTCTGACTGCAAAATTATACTTAATGATATTTGATATTTGCTCACTGGGTCTGTGACTGCGAAATTTTACTTATTGACATCTGATATTTGCTCAGTGGGCCTGTGAATGCAAAATTTTACTTACTGTCATCTGATATTTGCTCAGTGGGCCTGTGACTGCAAAATTTTACTTACTGTCATCTGATATTTGCTCAGTGGGCCTGTGACTGCGAAATTTTACTTACTGACATCTGATATTTGCTCAGTGGGCCTGTGACTGCGCAATTTTACTTACTGACATCTGATATTTGCTCAGTGGGCCTGTGACCGAGAAATTTTACTTACTGACATCTGATATTTGCTCGGTGGGCCTGTGACTGCAAAATTTTACTTACTGACATCTGATATTTGCTCAGTGGGCCTGTGACTGCGAAATTATACTTATTGACATGTGATATTTGCTCAGTGGGCCTGTGACTGCGAAATTTTACTTACTGACATCTGATATTTGCTCAGTGGGCCTGTGACTGCGAAATTCTACTTACTGACATGTGATATTTGCTTGGTGGGCCTGTGACTGCGAAATTCTACTTACTGATATTTCATATTTGCTCGGTGAGCCTGTGACTGCGAAATTCTACTTACTGATATTTCATATTTGCTTGGTGGGCCTGTGACTGCGAAATTCTACTTACTGACATTTTCGATCTTGTCGGGCTACTGCCACTGCCTCCTCTACACTGTCGTCGTGCCATTCTGTCAGACCTTCTACAGTCACAGGCAGGTCAAACTTGACAACGGGTGACACTTGGTCTACATCAATACCTCCGGCAGAGACATTAATGGTCATGAGAACTTTTCCCTACCTATCTCTGTCTTCATGCCACTTTGGCCTTGTAATTCTGCTTCTACGGCTGCTGCCACTTCCACACGCTGTCGTTGTGCCACTCTGTGGCCTCATAATTCTACTGCCACTTCCATACTCTGTCGTGTGTGGCCTCATAATGCTACAGCTACTGCCACTGCCTCCTATATACTGTTGTCGTGCCACTCTGTGGTCTCCTGATGCTACAGCTGCTGTCACTGCCTCCTCTACACTGTCGTCATAACACTCTGTGGTGTCCTGATGCTACAGCGGCTGTCACTGCCTCCTATACACTGTCGTCGTGCCACTTTGTGGTCTCCTGATGCTGCTGTCACTGCCATCTTCACACTATCTGGGGGGGGGGTCTGTAGAAATCTATGTGGAATCAGTGAATCGGTTTAAAAGGAGTGCCCTCTTTGGCGCTCTAGTAGGATCTTGGGCCTCTGCACGGTTTTTTATAGCTGGCGCTAACATTGACCTCTAAGGTAGAGTTCAGACTTTAGTTATTTGGTAACTTTTGGCCCCATAAATGCCAAAATACAGTGATTCTAAGAGCGACGCCTGTTATCTGCGTGTCATACTGGCTCACAGTATTGTTTCACTACCACAGCAGACTCCCTATGCGTTTTACTGCAAGGCACAGTGTTCTACACCACTATACAGGCTCTCTGCAGGCCGGAAGTAGCCGTTTTTTAACGCTATTCGCCACTAATTTATTTGGATCGAAACGTTTTGGAAAATTCGGCGAACCAACCGAATCGAATTTTTTAAAAATTCGCTCATCTCTAATTGTAAGGTTTGCTTGGGATTAACCTTCGCTGTGGTCATATTGTAGGATATGTGTCGATTCCATCCAAAGTAAGCCAACAGCAATTTATCAGTGTAAGCTGACCCATAGTCAGTTTTTTCTGAAAAGGTGGCAAGCATAAAATAAAAACAAAACAGCAAGCATCTTGGCATCAGTCCTGGGCTTCATTGTCACCTAAGTGGGAATTATGGATTAAGTATTCCAAACCATAAGCGCTTATTAAGGTAGTGGTATGTTGTCAGCTCTGATTAGGTTGCCACACCATTAGGTTGTTCCTATATACTCTTCAAGTCTCATATAATATATGTGAGATAAGGTTGCTCTATTTTATTGCATTGTACTTTTGTTTTCTTTCTTTATTATATTTCATATGAAACCAGGAGTCTACTGTAAAGGTATCTTGTATATGTATCACACTGATATAATCCCTGCGTGGATTCTTACTTTTTGTCACTGTTATACTTTATGGTGTATATTGTGAAACTACATGCTCCTTTAATAAAAATGTAAAGTTTTTTAAAAAAAACACAAAACAGCAAAAAAATCCTTGCCTGTCCACCACTTACTATACAGATAACCAGTGGCGTAGCTAAAGGGGTCGCAGCGGTCGCAGTTGCAGGGCCGCACCGCCAATTAGCCAGGTGCGGCTCGGCCCTGCGCACAGATGGGGGCGGCGGCGGGGCAGAGGGAGACGAGCGCTTCCATTGTGGAAGCGCTCATCTCCATAGTGATCTGTATCCTCAGGACGGCGATAGAGATGCCTGTATTGTACTGCGGGGCAGGGGAGGGAGAGGCGTCTCCCCTGCCCGTTCCTCTGATAGGCTGAGGCCGGCTCAGGCGGCGCAATGACGTCATCGCGCCACCTGAGCCGTACAGCGCGGGACACAGGCCAGAAGAGGCCTGCATCGCATCGCTGCCAGGCTGATGGAGGTAAGTATTAGCATACCTCCCAACCGTCCCGGATCCAGCGGGACAGTCCTGGATTGCAGTGGCAGTCCCGCTGTCCCGGTACGGGGGAGGTATGTCCCGGTCTCTGGCAGCTGTCTCTGCGTCCATAGGACGCAGAGACACTTGCCTGTGTTGCAGGAAGGAGCAGACAGCCAGATTCGGCTGGCACGAGCAGAAGATCTTCCAGCTGGTGATGCTGGCCCTGCTGCTAGGAAAAAGGTAAGTATAATACTTTTAATTTTTTTACTTTCTGTGGAATGTGACATCAATGTTAATCCCTGGACTGTGACATCACTGTGTTTATTATGCCTGTACTGTGACATCACTGTGTTTATTAAATAAACACAGTGATGTCACAGTACAGGCATAATGGACTATGACATCACTGATTATCCCTGGACTGTGACATCAATGTTTATTATCCCTGGACTGTGACATCACTGTCTTTATTATCCCTGGACTGTGACATCAATGTTTATTATCCCTGGACTGTGACATCACTGTGTTTATTATCCCTGTACGTGACATCACTGTGTTTATTATCCCTCTACGGTGACATCACTGTTTATTATCCCTGGACTGTGACATCACTGTGTTTATTATCCCTGTACTGTGACATCAATGTTTATTATCCCTGGACTGTGACATCACTGTGTTTATTATCCCTGTACGGTGACATCACTGTGTTTATTATCCTCTACGGTGACATCACTGTTATTATCCCTGGACTGTGACATCAATGTTTATTATCCCTGGACTGTGACATCACTGTGTTTATTATCCCTGTACGGTGACATCACTGTGTTTATTATCCCTCTACGGTGACATCACTGTTTTATTATCCTGGACTGTGACATCACTGTGTTTATTATCCCTGTACTGTGGACATCACTGTGTTTATTATCCCTGTACCGGTGACATCACTGTTTTATTATCCCTGGACTGTTGACATCACTGTGTTTATTATCCCTGGACTGTGACATCACTGTCTTTATTATCCCTGTACGGTGACATCACTGTCTTTATTATCCCTGGACTGTGACATCACTATGTTTATTATCCCTGGACTGTGACATCTCTGTGTTATTATCCCTGTACAGTGACATCATTGTTGTTTATTATCCCTGTACAGTGACATTGCTGTGTTTATTATCCCTGTACAGTGACATCACTGTGTTTATTATCCCTGTACGGTGACATCACTGTCTTTATTATCCCTGGACTGTGAAATCACTGTCTTTATTATCCCTGGACTGTGACATCACTATGTTTATTATCTCTGGACTGTGACATCACTGTGTTTATTATCCCTGTACAGTGACATCGCTGTGTTTATTATCTCTGTACTGTGACATCGCTGTGTTTATTATCCCTGTACAGTGACATCTCTGTGTTTATTATCCCTGTACAGTGACATCATTGTGTTTATTATCCCTTTACAGTGACTTCGCTGTGTGTATTATCCCACTGCAGGAAGAGGTAAGTGGTCTGTGTTTGTGTGTTTGTTTTCTATTTTTCAGGGTCGTGAATGCAGAGGACTACGTCGGATTCGGTGGACTACGTCGGACCAGCTTCTTTTTTTTTTTAAATAAAATGGTCAAACAGGGGTCTGGGGGAGTGTTTATTTCAATAAAATGTTTATACTGGTGTGTGTGTATTTTTTTACAATACTACAGTTTTAGTAATTATGGGCTATCTACAGATGGCCCTGATTACTAATACTGGGCTTAGTGCTTGCCGGTATGGCAGGCCAGCACTAACCCCAACATCTATTACCTCGGCACCCACCGCCACCAGGGGTGCCGGGAAGAGCCGGGTACCCGCAGGACCGGACCTTCTAAATTGAGGGTCTGGCCTCTGGGGCGGCTGCAGGCTGGTACCATTAGGCTGGGAAGGGCCAATAACCGTGTCCCTTCCCACCCTGGTAGTGCCAGGCTGCTGCTGCTGGTTGTATCTGGCTGGAGAAGGAAAAAAGGGGGGACCCCACGCCATTTTTTTTTAAATTATTTAATTATTTTTGTAAAAAAATGGCGTGGGGTCCCCCCTTTTTGCACAATGTATCCCTCTTTCTATCTTTGCAAAGTTGGGAGGTATGGTATTAGTGTTAATTTTTTTTTATTGTAACAGTCACGGACCGGAGCTCTATTGGGGGCACTGGGGGCATTTTTAGGGGCACATGGGGGCATTTTTACTGGCACATGGGGGCACTGGGGGCATTTTACTGGCACTGGGGCATTTTTACTGGCACATGGGGGCACTGGGGCATTTTTACTGGCACTGGGGGCATTTTTACTGGCACATGGGGGCACTGGGGGGCATTGCTTACTGGCACTGTGGGCATTTCTTACTGGCACTTGGGGGCATTTCTTTATGGCATGGGAGCACTGGGGCATTTTACTGGCACTGGGGCATTTTCTGGCACATGGGGGCACTGGGGGCATTTCTTACTGGCACATGATTTTGGGGGGGAATCAATGGGGGGAACTTCTGGCGCATTATTGGGGCATTTCTTACTGGCTCATAATTAGGGGGGCATCTATGGGTGGGGAGCACTTCTTACTGGCACATTATTGGGGTGAAATTTTGGGGGCACTTCTTACTGGCACATTGGAAGCATTATTACTTCTGGGGCACAGTGGGGACATTAGTACTGTTGGGGGCACTATTACTAACAAGTGCACTCTTGCAGGGAATTATTAGTTGGGACTTTGGGGGGCACTATTACTGTGGGGGCACCCTGGCACAGTATCAGCGCAGTTATTTCTGTGGGACGTTATGTTCACACTATTACGGGACACTATTTGCTGGGCGCAGTTATTTTAGGACACTATGTGCCAATAACTATTGAAGGGCACTATCTGTGTGGTACTAGTGGCACAGTACTGGGGGTGGTAGGATGATTTGTCCAGAAGAAGGGAGGATGATGGAAAAGTAGTAAATTAAGATTTTTTTCTGTCAAACTGCAGAGATGAGAAATGGCTGAAAATGGCGTCTGGTCTGAAAGGAGAAGATGAGAAAAGAGAAGATCTACATCAGAGGAGACGTCACTGGATGTACGAGGTATGGGGTGCTGTATTATACTGGATGTAAGAGGTATGGGGCGCTGTATTAGGCTACATTCACACGAACGTTGTGTTTTGCAGTCTGCAAATTGCGAATCCGCAAAAAAAAGGATGATGTTCCGTATGGCATCCGTTTTTTTGCAGATCCACTGTAACAATGCCTATCCTTGTCCACAAATGGCCAAATCAGGAATGGACATACAGATGCGGACAGCACACAGTGTTCATTTAAGTGAATGGGTCCGCATCTGAGCCGCAAAATATGCAGATCGGAGGCTGCAAAAACAAGAAAATTCTCTGTGTGACATTTGTCTGTGTCACTGACTAAATAGCCACCGTTAACAGGGTGTCAGTCAGTTCTACCATATTTCCTGCACGTCACGTTCCCAAAAAAACAAAATATAAAAAAAAAATATATTATTTCAGTTGTTTTAGCTCAGTGATACAAATCCATTTTACTCAGCTGCGTGTAACCTTTCTGTGTGTCACAGTTCAACACATTCGCTCCCATCCGTATATACTGTCCAGGTGACACTTTCTGTACGTCACACAATACAACCAAGTCATTTGCTACCAATATCATCTACCGCTTGATCCAGAAAATTCTCTGTGTGACATTTGTCTGGGTCACAGACTAAATAGCCACCGTTAACAGGGTGTCAGTCAGTTCTACCATATTTCCTGCACGTCACGTTCCCAAAAAAACAAAATACAAAATATAAAAAAAAAAAATTATTATTTCAGTTGTTTTAGCTCAGTGATACAAATCCATTTTACTCAGCTGCGTGTAACCTTTCTGTGTGACGCAGTTCAGCATACTCACTCCAAACGGTATATACTGTCCAGGTGACACTGTCTGTACGTCACACAATACAACCCAAGTCATTTGCTACCAATATCATCTACCGCTTAATCCAGAAAATTCTCTGTGTGACATTTGTCTGGGTCACAGACTAAATAGCCACCGTTAACAGGGTGTCAGTCAGTTCTACCATATTTCCTGCACGTCACGTTCCCAACAAAATATAAAAAAAAAATTATTATTTCAGTTGTTTTAGCTCAGTGATACAAATCCATTTTACTCAGCTGCGTGTAACCTTTCTGTGTGTCACAGTTCAACACATTCGTTCCCATCCGTATATACTGTCCAGGTGACACTTTCTGTACGTCACTTAATTCTACCAGACTGAACAAGTTTGTGGGTTTCAGTACACCAGGCCCGTTTAATTTTTTTTTTATATCATACACTTATATACAAACAATGTTGAACCCCAGGGCTAAGGGTCGAGGACGAGGGCGTGGGCGTGGGCATTCAATTACTGCAGGGGGCAGAGGCCGTGGTCCTGGGCAGGGTGAGACAGTACCTGCTGATGAGGGAGCTGTGGAACGCCGCAGAGTTACACTCCCTAGCTTCATGTCTCAACTTACAGGGACACGTGGTAGAGGACTGTTGAAACCACAACAGTGCGAACAGCTGATCTCGTGGATTGCGGACAATGCTTCAAGTAATTTGTCCACCAGTCAGTCTTCCACGCAGTCCACCCACGTTACCCAAGGGAGCACTCCTCTGGCTCCTCCACCTCAACCTCCTTCCCCCCAGTCTGCCCCCTCCCAGGAAAATTTGGAATGTGATCCGGCATACTCTCAGGAACTGTTTTCTGGACCCTTCCCAGAGTCACAAACCACTTCTCAGGTTGCTGCTGACCTCGTTCCCGATGCCCAAGTTTTCCAACTGTCGCAGTCTGTGGGTGATGATGATGACAATGTTGAGTTAGTGGAAGAAGTTTGTAAAGAGGTGTCAGACGATGAGGAGACACGGTTGTCAGACAGTGGTGAAGTTGTTGTTAGGGGAGGAATTCCGAGGGGGGAGCAGACTGAGGAATCGGAGGATGACGAGGTGACTGACCCAAGCTGGGTTGATATGCGAGTGAAGACAGTGCTTCTGAGGCGGAGGCGAATGCTGCACAAGAACAGGTTGTAAGAGGCAGTGGTGTGGCCAGAGGGAGAAGCAGGGCCAGAGCTGGTGCATCAGCAGCAACTGTTTCACGTAGTGAAGCTCCCGTGGCGAGGCCTAGATGTTCGCAAGTCTGGAGGTTCTTTAAAGAAAGTGAGGATGACCGACGGACTGTGGTGTGCAACCTGTTGCCACAGCCAGGATCAGCAGGGGTGCCACCACTACTAGCCTAACCACCACCAGCATGCGCAGGCATATGAGTGCTAAACACCCCACTCAATGGAACCAAGGCCGTTCACCACCTCCTGCGGGTCACACCACTGCTCCTTCCCCTGTGTCACTCGCTGGCCTCTGCTAGTCAACCCCCTGCGTCACTCGCTGCCTCTGCTATCAACCCCCTGCCCAGGACGCCGGCACGAGCGCCTCCCGCTGGAAAACCACACCTTCACCTCAACGATCCTCCACAGTGTCCACCAACATGTCCCAGCGCAGCGTTCAGCTGTCTTTACAGCAGACGCTGGAGCGCAAGAGGAAATACAGTTCCACCCACCCACATGCCCAAGCCCTCAACGTCCACATCTCCAAATTGCTTAGCCTGGAGATGCTGCCCTATAGGCTGGTAGAGACCGAGGCCTTTTCGCAATCTCATGGCGGTGGCTGCCCCTCGGTATTCCGTCCACAGCCGCCACTATTTTTCCCGATGTGCCGTCCCAGCCCTACACCAGCACGTGTCGGAGAACATCATCTGTGCCCTGACCAACGCTGTTTCTGAGAAGGTCCACCTAACCACGGACACGTGGACAAGTGCTGCCGGGCAGGGACACTATATCTCACTGACGGCACATTGGGTTAACTTGGTGGAGGCTGGGACCGAGACTGACCCTGGGGCCCGCTCATGTACTGCCCACACCGAGGATTGCGGGGCCTACCTCGGTCACGGTCTCTCAGACCTACTATGCCTCCTCCTCCTCCGACCCTCCTCCTCCTCCACCGAATTACCATCCGTGGGCACGGCGCCTTCAGTCGGTAGCTCTAGGCGCAGCAGCAGTGCCGTGGGTAAGCGCCAGCAGGCGGTGCTCAAACTGCTGAGCTTAGGTGACAAAAGGCACACCGCCCAAGAGCTGTTACAGGGCATCACGGCGCAGACCGATCTGTGGCTGGCACCGCTGAACCTTAAGCCAGGCATGGTTGTGTGTGACAACAGGCGTAACCTGGTGGCGGCTCTGCAACTCGGCAGACTGACACATGTGCCATGCCTGGCCCACGTGTTCAATCTCATAGTTCAGCGGTTCCTCAAGACATACCCCAATCTGTCTGATTTGCTCACCAAGGTGCGCCGCATATGTGCGCATTTCCGCAAGTCGACCACAGATGCTGCCACTCTCAGGGCAGCGCAGCGCCGCCTACAACTGCCCGCTCACCGACTGTTGTGCGATGTGCCCACGCGATGGAATTCCACATTAAACATGTTATCCAGAGTTTACCAGCAGCGCAGAGCGATTGTAGACTGCCAGATGTCATCTTCCACCAGAACTGGTAGTCAGGTCTCTCAGATTCCTCAAGTCTACAATGAGGAGTGGACGTGGATGTCTGATATCTGCCAGGTGTTGAGCAACTTTGAGGAGTCAACACAGATGGTCAGCGGCGATGCCGCCATTATCAGCCTCACCATCCCGCTGCTTTGCCTGTTGAAAAACTCACTGCTCAGCATCAAGTCGGATGCTTTGCGCTTGTCACAAGAGACGGTGGAGGAAGATACGTCGCTTGATAGCCAGAGCACCTTCCGTTCTGTTTCTCAGCACGTATCGGAGGAGGGGGATGAGGATGAGGAGGAAGAGGAGGAGAATGTCGGCGAGACAGTAGACGGTACCAGTGCTCAGTCCTTAACTCTTGAGCGTGTATGGGCTGAAGAGGAGGACTTGGAGGAGGAGGAGGAGGAGGAAATGGAGAGTCAGGCCAGTGAGGAGAGGGAATTCTTGCGTGTTGGGACTCTGGCGCACATGGCAGACTTCATGTTAGGCTGCCTATCCCGTGACCCTCGCGTTAGAAGAATCTTTTCAAACACCGATTACTGGGTGTTCACTCTCCTGGACCCACCGGTACAAGCAGAACCTTCCACTCTCATCCCTGCAGAGGAAAGGAGTATGAGAGTGAATAGATATCAACAGGCCCTGGTGCACAAGCTGAAACAATTCTTCCCATCTGACGCCGCTAGCGGCAAAGGGCATAGTTCTGTGAGCAAAGTAGCGGGGGAGAGGAGGCGAGCAGGCAGCTTGACCAGCACTGGGCAGGGGAACGCTCTCCAAGGCCTTTGCCACTTTTATGTCACCCCAGCAAGACACTGTTACCTGTCCCCAGTCTAGGCAGAGTAGGGGGGAGCTGTACAGAAGATGGTGAGGGAAGTACCTAGCTGACCATACCAACGTCCGTAGCGATCACTCTGCTCCATACAACTACTGGGTTTCAAAGCTGGACACGTGGCCTGAACTGGCGCTGTACGCCTTGAGGTGCTGGCCTGCCCTGCCGCTAGCGTGCTGTCAGAGCGGGTATTCAGTGCAGCTGGTGGCGTCATCACCGATAAGCGTACACGCTTGTCAACTGACAGCGCTGATAGGCTGACGCTTATTAAAATGAACAAAGCCTGGATTTCACCGGAATTCAAATCTCCTCGGGGGAAAGCAGCTAAAGATTTAAATAACTTATGTATCCGATTCCTCTTCTCTACTCCTCCTCCTACTCCTCCTCCTCCTACATATCGTCTTTGCCTAACGCTGACCCAAAAACGCCATTTTTTAGAGGTCCACTGGCACTCTTTTAGCCCACAATTTTTCAGGAGGGCCCCCTTCAGGCCTTAATCAAGCAATTTTTTCCAGAGGTCCACCTACAGGCCCTCTCTCCAAACAATTTTTCCAGAGGTCCACCTACAGGGCCCTCTGTCCAAACAATTTTTCCGGAGTTCCACCTACAGGCCCTCTGTCCAAACAATTTTTCCAGAGGTCCACCTACAGGCCCTCTCTCCAAACAATTTTTCCGGAGGTCCACCTACAGGCCCTCTGTCCAAAAATTTTTCCAGAGGTCCACCTACAGGCCCTCTGTCCAACAATTTTTCCGGAGGTCCACCTACAGGCCCTCTGTCCAAACAATTTTTCCGGAGGGTCCACCTACAGGCCCTCTCTCCAAACAATTTTTCCGGAGTTCCACCTACAGGCCCTCTCTCCAAACAATTTTCCGGAGGTCCACCTACAGGCCCTCTCTCCAAACAATTTTTCCGGAGGTCCACCTACAGCCCTCTCTCAAACAATTTTTCGGAGGTCCACCTACAGGCCCTCTCTATAATTCCAGTTTCCAGTTTTATTTGCGCAAACTGCATACATTTTTATTTTTTGGGATAGGTGTGAAAAATAATGTTACTTGCGAATCTATATTGCCCAACATTGGATACGGTAGCAAGTAGAAGACCAAACACATGCTGCCCACAGGGTTCCGCAAATTCCTGGTCCACCCGCAAATTCCTTGTCCACAATGTAAAGGAGGTCGTGTTCTGTTGATGAGCAACAAGTCCTTCTGTACTGAAATCGCCGACAAAGTCTCCATCTAAGAACCTACAGACCATTGTGGAGAGAGCGGCACAGCTCGCCATCAAAGTGACGAACCCTAACGCCAGACTGCGCAGAGAAGAGAACGAATAAATATCTCTGTGGTTATTTGTGCTAAATAAAAAGTTAAATAAACACAAAAAAAAATTGATCTGTTCCTGTGCCTGATCCACCCAAGTTGAATCTGTCCCATCATGAGAAAGTCCCCCCAAGGAGTCCCCACTGTAACTTGCTTCCCATACAACTACCTCACCCCCCGACACCTGTGTCTCGCCATTGTCCACCACCTCCTCAGACAACACTGGTAAATCCCCACTGTCAGCACACGGAGACTGCAAAAGGTCTTGCGAATTGGGGCAGAGAATGTTCTGGGTAGCACATCAGAGAAGGGGTGACTATGGGGTTCCAGGGAGTACGTGACCACATGCAATATCCATTTAAAAGTCTGCCACACTTGATGTAGCTCATAATTGACAATTGTACCGTTGATGCTAATTTTAAGTTGGGTCCTGCGTCGTCATCTAAGTATCCGCTGTTGTCCCCCCACACACACTACCAGGGGGCACTCCTCTGGCTCTTCCAGCGAAACTTTCCCCCAGCCTGCCACCCCACCTACAGGCCTTCTCTCCAAACAATTTACTCTTTGTCTTATCTTTTTCTTCTCTCTCTCTACAAACTATTTTCCGGAGCTGCCATATACGTATTAAACTGAGTATTTACTAGAAGACAACCAACTTGATCAAGCTCATAATTTACGACTGACCAGTTGATGCTAAATTTTTAATTGGGTCTGCGTCGTCATTCAAGTACACCCGGCTGTGTACCCCCACACACGCTGCCAGGTGACTCTCTGGCTTTCCAGCGAAACCTCCTTCCCCCCAGCCTGCCACCCATCCTACAGCCTTCTTCCAAACAATTTAC